>VZTL01038717.1:15788-49154 GCA_013400535.1 Scopus umbretta
AAAAAAAAAAATTAAAAAGATTACATTACTGAGTCTTTTTGGAGCTGTGAGTTCTAAATCAATAATTCTGTCAGCATCTGTGATGTGGAGTAATACAGATAAAACAGCATCTCTTTCCTCCTCCACCCCCTCCACCCTTAAGAGCAACAGGCTCATTACTGTAAGGTTTTATCATGCAGTTGAACCCCAGTGGGGATGCGTAAGCCAATTCTGTAGGTTTTGCTGAGAGTATTCCGACTATACATTGCCTGTGAAAACCCAGTCACAGGAAGCTGGCTGGCGTGTCGGGCGGTCTCATGAATACATGGACTGTTGCTTTGTGGTGCAAGGTGAACGTATTGCAACCAAGACTCATTTTTACAGCTCATCCGGAAAGTAAGAGTACTTGCAAAGTTTTCAGCAGTTGGCACCGTGTTTGCCTCAGTTACAGTATCTGGAGGGCAAAGGGATATTGCAGGAGCCATGGGGCTTGGATCACTGGGAGCGCTGCATCTTGGGAGGCTGCCTGTGTTAACCCATATGGTGGTTAGCACGTCTGTGGTCACAAACCCAGGGTATGCTTCATTGCATGAAAGTTCTCTTTAGCATCCAATCCCAGTGACCCCCCAAATGCCCTCTGCAAAACCCGCAAATGCCACCTAGTGAATATTCATTTTCAAGCAAAGAGATATTTCTGAAGCTTCCTCCCTAACAGAAAATAAGATAACCAAGTATCCTGCCCTGAAGCAAAATGTTACATACTGACTAGCAAAACAAGTCAGCAGTGCAGCTGGCAACTTTCTCCTGGTTAAGTCCCTTCTTTGACCAGAAGGAAGGGAAGCTGTGTCCAGGAATGCACAGGCTCTTTGCTTGAACAAACAGCATTTGCTGCAGTAGCAGCTGGGAAGCTGTAACAACAACTTCAGCCTTGGCAGAAATCGGGCGGACACCTTGAAGACAGACAGCCAAATGAATGTGAGGCTAGGGGAAGGATCTGTTTCCCCTGTTTTCTGTAGACTCAGGCTTGGGGCTGCGTTTTCCAGCCAAAAATCATCCTTAAATGTACTTCATCATAGATTTTTCTGACAGTCATTATGTCATTTAAATAACAGTCACCCTATCTCCTGGCTGTTCAACAGGCAGCTGCAGTGGCTTTTGAACTTCTGAGGGCATTAGCAAATTTGTTACAGAGTTACAGAGGAATTGCAAACCACTTTTGGCAGCAACAATGTACTGGCTTGTGGGACTCCTGGAAATGGGAGATCTGTGAAAGAGGTTGCTTGTGCACTGCAGAGAGGGTTGCAAGGCAAACACTGATTTTACACCTCTGCTATCCCTGATGCTAGCACTTGCAAACACCAGATGCAAAAATGGCTACCATGAACCTCTTCACATCTAATTGAAATGCATAGACAGGAGCATCTTTAAAGAGATGTCCAAAGACAAGCTTGTAGTTTCACAGTTCTCTCATTAAATCTCAGCATGTGAGGCCTTCAGAGATCTTTGAGGAAGGTGATAAAAGCAGTGATAAAATTACTCCTCTATCTCCAAACCTGTTAGAAAAAGGATGCGGAGGCACTCCTATGGCAAAGTTCTGCAGGACGTCCTTGGGTGTCCACAGAAGACAGGGTGAGAAGTCATGAAGCCCATCCCCTTGCCCCAAGGCAGACTCAAGGACATTTAAATAGCTTCTGAAGGATGTTTATCCAGCCCATTCTTAAAAATCTTTGTAAGGCAGATTCTTCCCCTAGCAGTTCCCCCCAGTGACATGTTACCCCACCAGTAACTAGTAACTCCCGCTGGCCGCCCAGGCCTGGGAGGGAGAAGAGGAGCCATGGCCCAATCCTTACAGGGAAGGACAGGCCAGGCAGGAGACAGTCTCTCAAGCATCCCCAAAACAGAGGAAACCCAAAACAGAGCCAAAAACAACTTACGTACATTTTTCACCATGGTTCACCTCAAGCCGCCACTCCGCTCCCCCATTTCCAGGCTCGGTGAAGTAAAGCCATGAAAATGTCCAAAGTGTGCTCAGCCCATGAGATTTTTGCCTGAATCCTGATGTGTCTGAGAGATGCACCAAATACTCCTTCTCTACAGGTAGCTTGAATACCTCAACATGAACCAGAAATGGCATGTTCTCAAGGTTTCAGACTATGCTAACCCACTTTGGCCTTCCTCCTCTTTGTCTTTTTCCTCTGGAGCAATTATCTTCACCAAAGTCAATTGGTCCTCACTGCGCTGATTGATTAATAGGTGCCGATGCTGTGCTCTGTTCTCAGTCCAAAGCACTCCCAGTGGCTAACTGTGCATAAGATTTTACCCTTACTGGTGAACCTCTGTTTTGGAAGACTACCTAGGCTTAAGCAGTTTTTTGTCATACTCTTAAGTGGCTTTTTAGCCCAGGTATCACTGTGGTTTTGTTTGCAATATAGATGACCCAATTTTTGTATAAATTCAGTGAGTATAACAGAGTATTATACACTGTCAGGCACTGACTAAAATCTAACAGCAAAAATTTTGACTAAGGCTAACAAGACTATATAGGACTGTGGCTCACTGAGCACATATATCTTCTACAAATATTAAAATTTCCATACAGTAAGGTATGATGTACAGTATATTTTTACTATGGGGTAAGCATGGGGAAAAAGAACCAACCTAAGTGCATATGACCATCAAGATCAGTCCAGTTTTCTTGTAACATAATTCCTAATGTTGTCTTAGCACAAGTTCATTTTCAATTTACAAGTTCTATAATTGGAGGGAAAAATGAAGAGAGAAAGGTTGGTATAGCTGGAATAACTACGCTATAAAATTAAATTGATGAAGCCAGAATTTTCTGCCCAAAGGTTTAAGTGAAGACATTCTAGTTAGATTAAAATTAGAGCTGTGAAGGCTGAGAAAAACTTGTCTGGCAAAGAAAAAGAGCTTCTCTTCCAAAGACAAGCAAACACACTTATCATGGTCAACTGCGTGAACCTGGAGGGAAAACAGTACCAAAGTGGCCTGAGGTTACGCTGAGCCACGTGAGGATTCGGATCTGCTCTCAGAAGCTTTCTGAGCCAGTGCTGAATTCAGGTAAAACATGTACTGTAAATTGAAAGGTGTACTTTTAAACGCTTTTCTCTGGGCTGACTGTCCTCCTGTGAGCCACCAAATCCCACCTCAGCCAACACCTTGTTTATTTTTATTCAAAGAGAAAACAAAAGAGAGTGGCGGCACGACTGGGCAGAGTTCAGGAGAGTCAGAAGGAAGACCATGACTTCTCTTAAAAACAGTGAGAAAGCCAGAAACAGCTCTTTAGCAAGTGGGTTTTGCGGGAAAAGAACTGGATGATTCAAAACAGGAAACTGGTGTTCCTTCTGTTTGTTAACTTTGGAAGCAGATAGCATATTCAGGGAGATGTGAGGAAGGGAAGCAGATTTAACAGGAGTTAGCCTTGGGTTCTCTATGGACCTCCAATGGCTGTAGCTACTCTCGCATGGTTGGGAGCTGGTGGCAGGACGGGAGCACAGGAGGAGCAGGGGTGGCTCTGCTGCGTAGGCGTTGGGGACACCAGACCAGGCACTGCGACAGGGACGCTTCCCATGCCATTGTCCCACAGCCCAGCCTGGCGGCCCCCAGGAATGTGTGCGACCCACAGCATGCACGGTGCATGCACAGCTAGCTCCTCACATGCCTTACGTTATGACAGAGCTGCTGGGTTTTGCTGAAGCAGCGCTCGTGTGGTAAGGCACAAGCCCTGTAGGAAGCCACTTTTGGGAAGGCCCTGGTCAGAAGGGATTACCCAGAGCCTTTTCCTCCACTGCCTTCATGGGTATTAAACCCTGATCCATACAAATCAAATTGTACAATTAGCTATGTAGGGGCAAAGTATTTCTTACATGGTTTTATCCTGACATTTGTCACAAAAACTACTTGTCATTTATTTACTTATAAATATTTGGAAATAAGTAAGCCTACCCAGAGTGCACAGAGCTCTGATGAGAAGGGCGTGGGGAGGGGAGAGGGCTCCTTTCCCTCCCAAGGGTAGGCAGCATCCTCCACCCACAGCCAGGCCCCACACCATCACCGCAGGGCAGCCCCAGGTGCCCCAGCCCAGGGCAGGGACAGGGGAAACCTTGTCCCCGCTCACCAATCTCATTAGAGAACAGGGGGGAGCTTTAACTCCAAATTGTGGTGAGGATAGAAACCCAGAGAGCCCTTGGTTTCAACCTGTCTGCTGCCAGGAAAGCACAAGGGAGAACTTTGGTGGCTTCTTTTTTTTTTTTTTTGAGAAAATCAATGCAAAGGCAACCCAGAAGGGGATTCGAAGACATATTCCTGCCCATGGCACATAGGTTGGGACAGAGCGGCATACCCTAACATACCACCACTCGCCCCGTCGTGGTCCTGGCACAGCTTCCTGCCTGGAGAGAGGGCACCTCAGCATCATCCGCGGCTGCCTGGGGCAGCCGCTTCTCAGGCACGAATCGGTCTGATGTAGTTGGCGTTCTGCAAGTCATCACCTTTTTTTAATTTCGGAAAAGATTAAAAAAAAAAAAAAAGGTCAGCATAAGTAATTCTAGGTTACTTAAGCTCCAAGAAGTCTTATTCTGTGTGTCAAATAAATGGCTTGCAAGATGTCAGGGGTTTTCATTTGGGTTTTTTTTAACCTATTTTTACTATTTTTGTATTAATTTAGGGAAAAAAATTGTATAATGAATCTCAATGTATAGCATAAGCCTAAAATAAAATGGCTGTCTCTCTCTTTGCTTCCTGTGCTCCCAAACTGCTACAGAAGTCCCATGCCATCACCAGCCTAACAAACATATTTACCTGGCCTAACCTAAATAATCATGCTGTGCATCCTCTCCGACTCCCATCATAGAGAAGTGGTGGAGCAGTTCAGGGGCACCTGCTGCAGCATGGAGCTGGCAACGTCCCAAAGACAAAGGGCACACTGCTTCTCCAGTGGCCCCTCTTGTCCTGGGCTGCACGCTGCTCAGCAGCAAGCACAGGGAAAATGCATTCACTTCACATCTATTAATTTCTATGTTATTGAGATCCAAGTCCTTTTTTTGGGGGGTTCCCAGCTAATCCAGCAGCAGAACCCCAATCCAAGCAGGCAAAGCAACAGCTAAGGTAAAAATCTCAAATTGATTTGACCAACAAATAGCATTATCTGCTCAGACAAGAACTGGACCTACCAAGATCTGGTAGGTAGGCCTGAAGTATTACTATTTAACAGAACTATTACTATTAAAAATTTTCATACCAACACCTTAGTAACCACAAAGTTAGGAACCCCCATCATCACTGAGACCCACCTCCCCTGCTCCCCAGCAGAACTGCAGCCACTGGCCCATGATCTTCCGATGACTGTGGTCCATCACCCTCTTCCCACACCTGGGTAGACCACCCATTTATACCTTTTCCCAATGTTTTGGGGAAGGGGAGCAACACCCCTATAGGTCCACCTGGACCAACTGCTTCAATGGAGAAGCAAATGACGGCACCAAGTGACAAGGGTGATAGTTACAGCTGCTCTGTCACACCTGGTTACAGCAATGAGATAAAAATCAATTTACTCTAAAAAGCAGGTGAGCCAGACCCAAGCCCGAGTCACTACAAACAGCAGCAGGCCTGAAAGCTGGTGGGCTTTTGGCTGCCAAGGGCTTTTGGCCACTTCAGTTTAATGGGAAGTTTGGGTCTGCAATTTAAAGATGACTTCTGTCACCTGTTACGGCTCCTGGCCTTGTCCCTTCCAGTTGTTCTTTCTCGCATTGCCTTAAATTCAGGATCTACAAGGACCGTTGGCAGAAATTTTGGCTGAAACAGAAAATCAAATTATATCCATTTTCTAATTACTAATCTAATGTAAGAGAGGCTATGTCTAAGCATCACACTCAAAGCGCAAAATTCCCGTACGAGGCTGATGTGCCTCATTTGTCTAAGTTCGCAAGAGCTGTTCATGCAATTCTCCATAGACCTAATTTACAAAAATCAGGATTTCCAAATGTGTAATCAGTGTGTTTTATTCTGAAAATTCATCTGTATGTACACCTTCAGAATAGAGGCATGTTAAGTCTGCTTTTTAGGTTACCAAGGAATACAGTTGAGCCTAAGAAATGTTCAACGAACGGCATGTCAATTCCACGTGCGATTCTTGCAGTGCTGCATACAAATCAGAATATTGTCATTCCAAAATACCACATTTCCTTATTTGTACAACTAATTTGCACACAGAACTAGGCAGGATTATGGACTCAAAACAGTGAAGTGTGCTCACATTTACATGCATCCTGCAAACATTACTTAAACATGTAAAGGTTAATGGCAATATAGAACTTGTTGAGAACTGGATTTGTTTTGCTGGTTTCATTTTACTGGCAGAGAATAACCGAAATATTTGCCAAGTACCTAGCTAGAAGCAACCGGGGAATAAGATATCTAAGAGTCCATCAGCAGAAATAAAAGCCCACTTGAAAATTTATAGATATGGGAGATATAAGAATCATGTTAAAAACCCGAGCAGCTGGGTATCCAGACTATATACAATAGAGTATGTTATAAATGAATGCAGAACATTCTGTTCTGATTCTCTTCAGCCACATTCAGTCCCCTTAAATATGATTTACTCTGTGAACAGACATACTTCTGAGCAAGACTGACACTTACCCTCCTAGAAATTACTGAGTAGTGCAGGTGAAGTTTGCTGGAAACAAAATTTTAAATGTGTACAAACAAATTGATGCCAGAAAACACAATTTGCAAAAAGTATACCTTCACATACTGATTCTATTTCATAACAAGCAATCTGTTCACTGATGCTAAAAGTTAAAATGATTTTATATTTGTCAGCTATATTCAGAAAAATAAGATGCCCCACTAATGTATATATATAGTGCGTACACCCCCATACCAGTTATGTATTTTTATACACCCAACTCAAGTTGGCTCCATATAAAAAGGAGGAAAGGCCAACCCAGAAACACAGTTGAAAGCTGGTAGGAAGAATGGTTTAGCTGTCCTGAAATTAGTAATGAATCAGCAGGGGGGAGCCACAGAGAAGTTGATAAAGAGTTTAGGAACAAAGACACTAGCTGCAGAAATGCAAAGCTGTTGAGAAAGGAAAATACTCAGGTTTTATTTTATCAGGTGGATGGATGAGAATTGATATAAAAGCTGAGTTGCAAAGGCAAAGAAGGTCTAAGGTAGAATGAGGAATGAGCAAAATTATATGAGCGTATGTAAGATTTGCAGCTGTAATGTGTATTAAGGCTGTCTAATAAAAGACAGGGTCTGTCCATGTACAGAAAAGAAAAGTTCCCAGCTGCCTAATTATATGAATTCAAATATAGATTCAGTACCTCGTTGCTTTGGAATAAAAGGTAGATATCATTCATAACCTAATCTGGAGGCCAGAGCTGGAGACTTTAGCATGATATATATACAATATCATACAGAAAAAGAGATCAGTCAAAGAGATTCTGGTTCATAACTTACTGAAAAATAACAAATGGACCCTCACTCTTTTTTACTACAATTCTCAGAGAAGAGCAGCTGAGTTTTATTGTTTCTGAAATAGCCATACCTTCCTGATAAAATGCTCATGTGTTGGAGGGATTTTTTTTTCTCTTCTTTTGAAGATGCAATCAATTTTCTTTCTGGACCAAGTGAGCCCTCAGGCACATTACCTACAGCGGGAAGTGGGAAATACTGGCTCTCTTAAGGTGATTCCTGAGTCAAGAACATCTGCAACTGAATTTCTCTCTTTTATCTCCTCTCAGCATGCTATTGCAAGCTGTTCCAGACTTGCCTATTGACAGTTTTACCAATCAGAATATCCTACCCCTGGCTGCAAAAGAGGTGGGATTCTGCTGAGCCTCCCCTGGTGTTGACTCTAGAGGCAGTGGCCACATTATAATTTCAGGACCATTTCTGCTTATTAGCCCCTCCAAAGGGAGCCATTTCTGTCAATAGCTTGGATCTTACTGGAGGGGTGGCTACAGCAGCTATCACAGGAAAGCCAACAACATCTTGCTGCTCTGGCATACCTCTGATATATACGAGTGACAAAACATGATGTTATTAGATCTAGAAAGGAGAAACATTCAAAGCTCAGTGTCAGAACATCATATTATATTTAATATCCCCATCTGTGTGAATCCTATGCAGCAGAGTTGTAACACAGAAGTTGCAGAAATGGGGAGAGTAAAGAGAGAGAGAATGTGATTTAAACTACTTACTTATTCGGCACTCTTCAAACCTCTCCGTCAAAGGAAGAGTTATTGCCCCACAGTCAGTGGTGACACCAAGCCTGAAGAATCTAATTTACCGGAAAAGATTAAAAGAATTTGGCTTAGAAAGGGGAAATTTGGAGCTGAGATACATGACTTCAGATTTACGGAAACGACTGCTAACATCCATGAGTCCCTTGTTTTGCCCAGCGTGTGCTTCAAAAGCCAAGATCTCAGAATACAAAATGCTTGAAGTGAGAAGCAAATAATAAGTTTATGGAGAACATTTCATAGGTAGAAATGACAAATACATATCAAAAACAGGAAAGTCAAGGGAGACAAAAAGTCAACTGAGATGAGAAATGTCTAAATTTATTGTAGAGAACTCCATAAAAACCTACACAGAAAAACTCCCAAATGTGCTCACAGCCCTGGAGAGCTCTTCAGGTGGTCTGTTCCAGCACCAGGCTAAAAATAAGGTAAGAGTTTTAAATTATTGACAGCTGCAACCAACAGAGCTTTAAACTGTGGAGTCTGGGTAAGGGAGAAATTGAAAAAAATGATGGGAAAAATACTTTAATGATGTACTCTTTGTATACATCAGCACCTCTCCTCAGACTTCATGGGAGTTATAGCTAATAACACTTTTTTAAAGCACAGCCCATCATGTTCCAGACGACTGTTTTCCCCTTCCCCTTGAAGCCAAAGACTGAGTTTCATTTTATCAGTCCACTTTCTAAGGCAGACGGTCCCTCTGACACCGCTCAAGTGACCGAGGACGTGGGACAGAGGGGCGAGCAGAGACCAGCACAGGCATAATGGAAACAACCCATACCCGAGCCACTGCAGGGCAAAACCTTATTATTTGTTCATCAGAGAGATGTACAAAAGAGGGCATTCATATTATTAATGATTTTTTTAAAGGCCTATAAGAAAAATTGGCCTCTGTGGTACTCTGTAGATGCGCTAAGACATAGATATGCTATGGAAGCCATCCAGGCATAGTTACGCTTGCAGTTTTCCGGTGCTTGGTAGCCCTAGCCTTTGGCTTCATACCATGCAGCTCATCTGAGAGTCATACTGCAGGTTTTATTGAGATAACTGTTTGGTGAAAGAGGCTTTGTTTAGCTCAAACACATCTTTTTAAATATGAACTCTTTATTCACCCCAGGAGGTTTTTTGCACCTGCCATCTCTGTCCTCTCTTAGTACATTTGGAAATGAAGGTGGCCACAGCCACAGAAAGCAGTAAGAGTCATATTATTTTTGCTAAGTAGCAGCTGATTTTCTGAGGCTCAATTACCAGTGATTTTGTGAGCCTCATTTTCCACTACCAAATTTTCAAAAGGTGCTCACTATTCCACTCCTTTAGCCAGGAAGAACTATGGGTGTTCAGTATACTCCAAGCAGAGTATAACAGCTGGCTTCAAACCATGTTCCCCAGTGGAAATAAAACATTGGAAAGGAGAGGAGAGGAGTATAGAGTTGCTGGATTTGAGATATTCAGCAGAAAATATTGGGGTTTCTTTTTTTAAAAAAAAAAAGTTCACATTTTTACCTTCGTTCTGACAGGAAAATCTTACTGAGTCTGACAAATTCATAGCATGTAAAATCATTTACAAAAACTTCTGTGCGGGGGGGGAGAGGCAGAAGGTGAGCTGAGAAAAGACACATCTTTTCTGACTTACTTCTATAATGTCTCAGCCTTGTCAGAGACCCAGGTAACAGCAGTATGTCCAGTATCAAAGCAGTGGGGTACCTGTGTTTGGGTACAATCGTTTTGTCGAACAGTAAAGTGGTAAATAGCTCCCTGGTAAGGCAGATACCCACCAAGCTTATTTCAAAATGCTGCCAAAGGGCAGGAAGGTATTGAGCTCTAACTCCACCAGCCAGGGAAGATGGGGCAGGCGAACTGCAAGCGAGCAGCACTTCACAGGAAGGCAGTAGCAAATGCAAACAATAGCAACTGTGGTATTCATATGGAAACACAGATTTGATTGCAGAATCGGCTAAATGTTACCAAAAATCCCCTGAGTCAGGAAAAATTAAGTCAGGGAAAAACCGTCAGAGTCCAAAACCTCTGTACAGTTTTTAACTTCTTGTTATGGATTATGTGTAATGTCACCAGTTCCCTGGTGCTCACACACCATTCAAATTCATAATTGTTTCTTTAGACATAGTTCCCATTAATACACATTAAGTCAGCCAGTGAGCAAATATAAACCATATTTAGGTGGCTAATCCTAGATCTCAAGTAGTCAAGGGTCATCCTTTACAGCTACCCCCATTCCTAAAATACATTTGAAATATATGTATTTCACAGAATAATGAGAAGAATCCATACAAAATTCTAATCTACCTGAAAACAACAATTTGCTTTAAACAGGCCAAACAGAATGCAAAAATTGTTTCCAGCAAATGCTTTTATAAGCTCTGAGTGTGAGCTAAAGTAGCTCTGTTCAAGCCTTCTGAAGAGAATTAGAATGAATGTGAAAAAGCACATGGAGTGCAATTTAAAGAAGCAAGCAAGCAAATCATGACCCGAGTATGTCTATAAAACCTTGACAGTTGACCTTCGCTGGGTGAGGATGGTAAGCGGTTTGGAGAATCAGCACTTCATCAAGTGGTTGAGTATATTTTTGCCCTTATCAAAATATGAACCAGCTCTTCAGGTAAAAACTGATCATGCAAGGTTTGTCCATTTGCCTGCTCTCAGTGAGCGTGAAAAAAAATTATATTCCTAAATGAACCTGTGATCTCTGCTGACTTTGATTACTTTAGATATATTTCTGTTAACCTCTAAGGGGAAGAAAATCAGAAATAAAAATGCTCCAAAGCTTTAATACTTTTTCTTTTCTTGAGAATCTACCCTACCCCTCCCTTTAGCTTCTTCTTTTGCTATGCCAGACCTCTCTTACGAAATTCCCCAATTTCAGCCAATTGGCTCAAGCACTCCCCTAACACACTCTTGCAATTGTAAGCACTCAGGGGTTCCACTAAAAGGGTGGCTGGATGCAGCTTCAGGACTAATTGTATCCTATGAGTTATAGAATTATGCACCAACAGCTAAAAGGACACAATTACAAGGTGAACTATTGTGACACACACTGTGTAATGTCATACAATCAAATGCAATGTTTAGTAAACATGAACCTCTTTGTCATTTTGTATTTATTTATACAAGTTTAAAAAAAAAAATAAAGCACACATTTAAAAATATCCTTTTCTCCATCGTGTCTCTGCAGCATTATGCAACTTCCCAGCGAGGCCAATGGGTAGGCAATGGCTTGGTCAGTGCCTCAGGGACGGGGCGATGACTAGTGAGGAATATGCACTGCCTGTTTGATTGAATGACACCTGCAAAAAGAGAGCTACAGCCTTCCAGAGAGAGTGGGAGAGAAAAGAACAACTTACCAGAGGTATCTAGGAGCTGTCTAGGTGGGAAAACCAAATTTCTGCAGATGTAGGACCCTTAACTAGGTTGCTGCTTAAAGGACTGCATTTTTCCAGCCATGTGTTTACAGCCCATTGTGCCAGTAATGAAACACCAAAGGGTTTCTAACACCTGAGCTCTGTCCTCAGCCATAAAGTCCCTGCGAAAAGGAAAGGGGAAAAAAAGTCTTCCACATGTGGCTGGAGAACAGGCAAATCTCCAGCATGCCCTAAAAACAGGGTGGTGACACGCAGCTCTGCAGAAAGCCAGGCTCCTGCCAGTTTGCCCAAGGATCCATGGATTGTCCCACCAAGTCTCCATGATATGCAGCGGCACTGCTTCACAGACCTCCAGGAGGACCGTCCCCCTCTCCTCCGGGGAGTGACAACACACATTTCCAGACAGCTCTGTCTTTCTGTAGAGAAGGATTTTCCTGGTCCCTTGCCCTCCCACACTGCCATCCTCCTTCTCTGTCCTCATTTATTCCCATCCTCATTTATCTCGCACACATGCACATAAGATATTCCAGTGCAAAAGGGTGATCTCAGCCCATGCCCCTCCAGCTTAAGCCAACACAACTTCCATTGGCAAAGGAAAGCAATCTGTAATTCTGGCAAAACGAACCACTTTCTGCTTTCCTCACTAAACCACAGAAACAGAGAAAGATGATCTAATGACTGATACCCGAAATACTGCTGAGGGAGCACGGAGCAAGCATGCTACTAATTTTTACAAAAAATGTACTGTAAGTCTAGTGTAAGTATAATGAGTGCTAGAATTAAATCGTATGTGGAGAGGCCATATCATTTTTTTCAATGGTTACGGAATCATTGTATTCTTTGATCTGTGCTTTGAATACAAAGCAATTACAGTGTCAAATGGCACTATTTGGGGGGAAAAAAAAAGCGACTATGACATTTAATTGTGTTCAAATCCCAGAGTTATTGTGGC
Organism: Scopus umbretta; assembly: GCA_013400535.1. Taxonomy (NCBI): domain Eukaryota; kingdom Metazoa; phylum Chordata; class Aves; order Pelecaniformes; family Scopidae; genus Scopus; species Scopus umbretta. The sequence continues at coordinate 28,373 of VZTL01038717.1, forward strand.
ACAATAGGAATTATCATGTCAAATGTCAACTCCCATCTCTGTACTCTGTTGCTACACATTTGCACTGTATGTGTGTGTATGCATCTATCTTGCACACTCAATGTTACTCTCAGTAGACAGGTGAAAGGGAGATCCCACATTGGTTGTCCAGGGCCAGCTCTATGCAACATTTTCACTACTCCCAGCATGGATAGTGGAAGGGAGTGTTAGAAAAGGCAAATATACAGGGGAAAGAGAAATCAGTGGTGCAAACACAAGATGTGGAAATACTGGTTAAACAGGAGTTCTGCAGAACAGCATATGAGGTTGCACTCAGTCACTGCTTCACCATGAGTAAAAACTATGGCAATACTACAAAGCTACCACATATAATCCTTAACCAATTTATTAAAAGACTAATATACAGAAGACATGGAAGATTTTATTTTTTTTCCTGTTCTCCTTGGAGCTGATGAGTCTTCAGCTGAACACTGCGGGCATGACACTTGGAAAGAGTACAGAACTGAATGAGAATGAGGAGTCAGGAAAATACACCTTCTGCAGGAAAGCCTACTCAGTCTAGGAGAGATGAATTTGAGGAGAACCACAGTAACACTTTTCTGTATGAAAATGATATATAAGAAGGACAGGTATTAAATGTTTCTCATGTCCCCTGAAGGTGGGACAAGGCAAAATCAGCTTAATTTGCAGCAAATATAATTCAATTTGCATATCCTAATTCCAAGAATAGGCATGCACTGGGAATATGCTGCCTAGGCTGGCTGTGGAACCATCTTTAGCAGGGTTTAAAGAACAGGTTATACAAAAAACTGCTTGAAACAACCTAGATACTGATTCAGTCCTTTTTCTACAAGGATCCAGTACTTTCCAACTCAAGTATAGTATCGCGATTTAGGTTGCCCCAAACTATGTCCCTTTAAACTGGCTCAGATTGGGTATTCAGAAACGGAGAATTGCTTGCCATATTACTTAATGTAAAAACTGAATTCTTGGCCTGTAGAGGCTGGGATGTGTTTTTAGAAAAAATGGGAGATTTATGTAACTGTAGCTAATACTTTTAGGTATGGCAATTTAAAAATTTGTAGCAATTCGGCTACAAGTAAGTGGAGAAAATGTGATGTCTTCTACTGTTTTCTGATGCACTTTAATATGTGGCTGTGAAATTCAAGCTCTTAGGCTCACAGAAAAACTCTGCCATAAAACATTCAGCAAGGATGTCCCAGGAAGTACAGAATACGAGCAGAAGAAAGGCACAAATACATTTATTGGAAGTTTAGGAGAAGAGAAATACCAGACTAAAGACCTTCTCCATTTCTTTCTTGCAAATCAGTCTTTCAGTGTTTAATGAGTTCCTATCGGCCTATGCAAATAATTCACAATGAATAATTTATCTGATGATTTTTTCTGTTTGTGGAGTATCTAAAAGCAAATTGGTTTCCTCTTACATATTCATTATTCAAAATTATGTTAGCACAGCTTTCGGTGAGTGCGTTTTCACTGCAGTTGCTTTGCTCCACAATTGAGTATTCATATCAGCTACTCAAAGCAAGTGCCCCATCAGATTCCTTTTTTCCTCAACGCAAAGATTCCTTCAAGCTGAATTAAGGTGCTGCTTTCAACAGGCTCTGCAGGATCTCTCTCCACTGATGCCGTGAAGGAGGCTAACCTCCTAACTTGAGCATCTGAATTAGATCTGGGCGTCTGGATTTGGTCAGCCAGCGGGAGCTACTGGTGGTGCCGAACAAGGGAGCCTCTTGGGCTCCCACTTTCCAAATTAGCTGGCTGAAGAGGAGCAAGATTAACCAGGAGAACAGAAGAAGCACTCCTCCAGACATCCCATTTCTGCCACTTATGTCCCCCATATCTTCTATAGTTTTGGCTGAGCTGTTCTCCATACACCATTATCATAGAATCATAGAATCATTTAGGTTGGAAAAGACCTTTAAGATCATTGAGTATATATTATGTATATGCTTACACTTGGTTTGCATGCAAGTGGTAGGAAAAGGATTATGACCTTAGTCTCAAATCTCATTTTAATAGTCCCTACCCAAGGGAATCTACCACTGTACTGGAAGTCTTCAGATCAAAGAGGATGGTTGGGTCCAGTACATGGACCAACAGAAGGAACTCTCCTTCTGCTCCTTGGGACAAAGAATTAAATTCTTGTGTGCAGAACTTTCAGTTCACCTCTGCCGTGAAATTTATGAATGCCAGACAGACCCGCTAACACAGCAGGCATTGTTTCTGTCATGTAACACACTGAGGATGCCAAATGATGGCAGAGAACTAGCAAGGTCCTTCAGCAAGCAAATTTTGAAGAGGAAGGAAAGCTTAAACAGGGCTACAGTTCTTTTTCCAGATATACTTAGATCTTTTGATGATCTCATTATATGGAGGTAGTTCTATAAATTTCCTTGTGACTTCAGTGGAAAAAATTAAGGGGTTCAGTAACTGAATGCTGTGAAATATTTGTGTTGCAACCAGCACTTTATAACAAGACTCACTGTATTAGATGTCTAGTGTGTTCATCTCCATCAACTTTTTTGGAATGAAGAATGTCATGTACACCACAGCGTTTGCCTTTTCAAAATCACTCCCTCACAAGCCCACCTCAGACTCCCCCCTTCACCATTTCAAACTGCTAGAAAAAGTCATTCAAAGTTATCAAGAACATTTTTATTCACAAATGCAGCCTTACTGCCAAAGATAGGCCATCTAAAACTGCTGACTGGTTGGGGCTGACCTATTAATGTAAAAGTGGGAGAGTTTGCATGGTGGAGATAAAAGGAGACAAATGAAAGAACAGAAAGCATGCAAGAAGAGAAGGGAGATTAACAGAAGGGGGAAAAAAGAGAAGCAAGAAAATAAGTGGAATGGGGAAAAAAAGCAGAAAAGGAAAGCAAAATATAACTTAGTGATGCCCTCAGTAGAAAGGAAGAACAGTGAAGATAAAAAAGGATATTGGGAAAATGCAGTGATGATACCAGATCTTAAAATAATTCTGAGAAAATAGAAAATGATGTCAAAATCCCAGTAATTGAATTTTTCCCTTGAAAAGCTGGTGACAGCTTTGCTTAAATGTTTAGCCACGTAAAATCAAACTCCACATCTCTGACTGCATGTATTTCTCAATGAAGTCAACAAAAATCAATAGCAACAGCAGCATTCAAATCTATGTTCTTTTCATCGCAGAAAATGTAAACACAATACTCTTTCCATAACTGCACCATTTTTCCATCTCTTTGTAGCCTCTAACACACTCCTAATATATGTCTATCCCAAACCCACTGTTGTTAGCCTTCCTCTACTGATGGCATCCAGATGAAAAGAAGCCAGAAAGGGAGAGCTCACATATTGTCTGTTCTTGATAAATAATCATTAAAAGATAGATCAGCAGCACCGCAGCATTCTCCAACACTTAGTCTATTTGCCTTGAGTCAGCTGCTCTGTAGTTTCTCCCTATTCTTGCATAATTGAATACTACATCTTACCTTTTCTTTTTCCTGCACAAGGACTGCTCTTATCTGAAAAATATTGTAAACTCATTCAAATTTCATGAATCCACACTGGGCCTAATGCAAACCAGCAAGGGAGCAGTAAAGGAAAATCAAATAAATGAGTAAACTGACACCTCTCCACTACCCATCAATAGTTCATCTTCTGCTTGTTTCTTCTAACTCCTACCCAGGCCAGCCTAGCCTCCCCCACCCCCTTTGCAAAGAAAGCTGAAAAATGTTTGAGTAGCCAAAATTTACTCAATCATTTCATCCTCTTCAGACTTACAACATACCACATAAAGTGAGTATTCACTGAGATCACGTTTCCTGGACCGTTGATGTTTCCACCCGTCCACCTAATGGGTCTGATAAGACAATGTGCAAACAGGGACCAGGCAAGGTAGCAATAGTGTCACGTAAGAGTTAGAGAAATGCTTCACTGGTGGCACCAGTTCAAAGATTTCTTGACAGTTTAGACAAGAACTGAATGTCACTGTCATAAGACCAAATGAGCAAGTAGATCTCCTTTCGGACAACGGTGAAGCTCAGGTGGTGGAGGGCTGTGGGTAAGCACAGGGGGACACAGGGCCACAGAGTCTATGGGCAGGGAGCTGATGAGGTCCATGGCAATCTGGATGGCTGGCAGGTAACCAGAAGGTGGGGATGCTTGTTTCCCAACTTTCCCAACATTGACCTCAAAGATGCAGGCACACAATCTCCCAGCTTATTTTATCCCTCTGGTGGGGCTCTGGTCTATAATAGGGGCACAGCACAGCACGAGCCACCCAGCCCTGCTTCCTCAGGAACCTCAACCCCTGCCCTCTGGTGGAGGGTGTCAGGCTGCCAGGCTGCCTTGCCCGATGGCACAGCTGCTGGAGGGGATCCCCACTTCCTCCCATATGGTTTCCACCAGAACAGCTCAGGTGCTCCATGCTGAGAAGGGAATCATAGAATCATAGAATCATCAAAGTTGGAAAAGACCTCTGAGAGTCCAACCGTCAACCCAATACCACCACTATGATTCTATGATTAAAACTTTCAAGCAAAAGCATAACTTGAAGAAAATGGGGAGGGGCCCTGCAGTCACTGATACCAGCAGGCTGCCCGATCACCCTGCCTGTCTGCTGGCAGATGAGGAGATTAGCACATTACACCCCCTGCATCAGCGTGAGTGAGAAACACTAACATTTGAAAGCACACCCTAAAATGTAATGGGCTTGGGTCTTCAGGACCGTCTCGTCACTGCAAAAGCTTAATGATTCTTCATTTTAACATTAGTCTAGATACCAGAGCCACAACAATCTGCAGGGAGCCATCAGGCTTGTAGGCTTCTCTATATGTCTCATCTGGGATGGGAAGACAGATAACATACAACCATGTTAATTAGCCAGCAGGAGTGACTTACAGTGTCTAGTACTGTGTGCTTTGAATTCTGACCACAGCTAAGCAAGGGAACAAATTCAGATATGTTCCTGAGTGGCCTATATAATCACACATGTCTATATCTAGGCCCTAAAACAGGAGGACGATTTGTCTCTCTTTTAAAAATCAAGGTCCCCAAGCACATAATACTGAAGGAAAGAAAACTTAATATTTCCCTCAAGAAGTCTTTTAGCAAAAGAATGTGTCACAGTGATGTACAGCAGGTAGGGCAAGAAAACAAATTTGATAGAATAAAAACACTGAATAAAGATTATTTTTAAGAACACTCTCCCATAATATTTTTGATTATGATGCAAAAACATATCTTCGATTTGCACAATATGAGCCTTTCCAGAAATGCTGCATTCCTTGTAAAATGCCGGGCAGTAAAGCAGAATCATCCATCAAAAAACAGAACAAGCAGGTTTCTTATTTAGAGAGGGATAGAGTTCACCAAAGCTACAAGGTCAGGTGAAATGAATAAACAAAATTCTCTGGATTTTTCAGTCACTGGGGTTGTGAGAAAAACCCTTTTTGAATTCTTCCCGTTTATATGCCCGTTATGTACCTGTGCAGCATGAGGTTACTTGTACACAGAAAGCAGGATACATTAATCATGAGGAACAGAGGGCCTGGAGCTGCAGTGTGCCACTCCACATGAAAAACCTTTAAAATGTGCTAGTGCCAGATCTGCTTGGGCTGAAAATTATATACTGCTCATAATGTTGCATCTGAAAAGAGTAAAATTAGTTGTATGCTCTCGGAAAATTTGCTGCACATCTGCTCCCAGTTTCTTTCCATTTCTTCCCTACCAAAGCATTGTAATTTTGATCTCTGTCTTAAGCGTGCTCCTCCTGTATCTTTCACCAGACCTACATGGGTCCCGCCTGCCTTTCTCATGCAAGTTCACCTCAGTGAAATTACCGAGATGAATAAGGCGAGCAAGATTTTCCCATTACCTCATGGGGAATTCATCTGCTGAGGCTTCATTCTCTGAAATGTACAGCTTCTGTTCCTGGCCTCCTCCACGTGGTTATGCACCTAGGCGTGATGGTAATCTGACTTTTTCATGCGCTGCTTTCTCTTCATGCACACCTGCCAGACGGTGGTGTGTATTAGCCCTGAAGGCAAGCACTAAGCAATAAAGCCTGCTTGTTGTCACACTGGAGCAGGAACAGCATCGGCCACGTTCCCAAGCATTTACTCTTTGTCTGGAGTTCCTCCGATATTTCGGCGCCAGCCATACATCACAACTTTAAGAGCTGAGGTGACAATTCAAAATATGAAAATCATTGCAGAGTAAATGAAGCAAATGATCGTTTTTGACAAATACACATGAGTGTGGCACTCAGAAATCTGGCTTGAATGTCTCTAAATAATTAAATTTATCTACCTCAGTAACTACATTTGAATTGCAAATTAATTCTCCAACTCAGCCCTGCCGCATATGTGCGTACCTACCGGTACCCTGAGCTCTTACTGGCTGCTATCTCTAAGGTGCATGAGCACCTTTGGGCAAACGCATTTCAGTGCAGAGAGCACCCAAGGGTAAGGACACTTGGCATTGCTTGACAGAAGCAAGTGAGCACCGCTGCATGGTGTTTTGTCGATTGCCCTCTTTGAGCTTTCGTTCGGTTCCTTTAACGTGGCGCTGTGCTGTGCAGCACACCCATAGCCCAAGGAGCAGCTGGTAGTGCCAAGCACAGGGCTCCCGAGGCAAGGCTGCCTTTGCAAACCTAGCTTAGCTCCATCACGTGTATGTTGTGGTACCCTTCAACTGCCTGATCATGCACTATTCTCTCTGCAACGCTCCTGTCTTTCCTCTTTTTCCACAGACTTGATGGTGCATAACTGCTCACCTGGCATTCCTCCACTGGGGGAATGGCGAAAGAGCATCCGATGCTGTTAATTCCCTGTATTGGTTCCATCTTTGTTCAGTGCTCCACCAAGTTACTCAAATTCTGTTGTAGAGACAGAATTATCTATCTCCCTGTGTACTCATCAGCATATGAGCACTTTCCCACAAATTATGACTTTGCTTTCCCAAATGTCCTGTGAGATGAGGAGACTTCCTTGCATCTGTTTTACAAATAGAGGCTTGAGGCACAGAGATATTAATGTCAACAGGGCTAACTCATTTGAAACACTTGCAGTTTGACTTTTTTAGGGAACCTGACATTTTATTGCACTATTTCTCCAGAGCAAAACAGAGCTCTCCTGGTCTCCATTGGAAACTCCAGGTGTTCTTCATTTCATTTCAACAAGTCAGACTGAAGGGCTCAGATAAGAAATTCAGAAACTGAAGAACACACAGGCATCACCTGTGAAAAATGTCAGTGAAGTGATGTGATTTAAATCCCTGTAGAATTCGGGCAGCATCAGGAAGAAAATCAAGTTCTCCAGGGCATTATTTAACAGCCCATCCCAGGAGACTTCCCCTTGACTCCATCTTCCTCACTGCACTATTTCCCAGTTCCCGCAACAAATAACGCAGAGGTTCTGGAGGCAGAAGCTTCTTTCTCCCCTTTGCTGCGATACATCCCCCAGCCCAGGTACCCTGAACTGTTTGCAAGTCTGTGGAAAATGCTGTGTGTAAACAGGTAACCCAAGACCTCACTTGTTACCATTCAGGATATAAAGTCGGGTTTGCACAGGCAACTTGAAAACTGATCTTTTACTTGTCCCGTGTCTCCCTCTGGTGCGGTAAGCCCTGACGACAAGTGGGGAAAGGGTTAGGAAGTTCCCAAGTTGCACGCTTGCAGCCCCAAACTGACTGATGAGGCAGGAATAATCCCCTGCTCAGGTGTCACAAAGATGCCAATGGGAAATTGCCACTCTAGTTCCTTAAGGAAAAGTGCAATGGCAGTAAGTGAATTTTTACCCTTGCACCCCTCACCCTGACCTCTTCTATTCCTCAGGGCAGGTTCAGCCCTCCTGGCTACTTGTGACTCCTGATGCCTCTGGCTCACCTGAGCCCCCTCCCCAGCCCACAGGGCTCAGTCCTGCTTCCTGCTCCTGCCTCCTCATTCCCACCCATCCCTTACCCGCTCTCACTTCTCTCTCCACCAAGGACACACACACAGTGAGCATGCACAGCCCTGTGCATGCAGAATGAAATAAGACAGCAGAAACCACAGCCTTTCATGGTATTTTCACAGGGACAGGAAGGGACAAACCCTCACACCAGCCCAGTTCCTCACCCAGGTTTCCTGCGCTGCTCTAGAGCTCTACCTGCCTACTAAAATATTTGGAGCTTCTACACTTGAGCAAGGCAGTCATCTCTTTCTTGCAAACAGCCAAATTGTTTCAGAGAATAGAAATTGTGCACACATTTTGACAGTGAAAGTTTTAAATATAAACTCTTAAATTTTTGCAAACTTATAAAAAATAGAAAAACCATTATATGAATATTGCTCTACCCTAGAGTGAGTCTTGATTACCTGGCTACATTATTTCAGGAAAGCTTTTACGAACAGAAAGAATATGCATGTGGGCTCTGGATAACCAGACAACCTCAGCTGACAAAACAGTAGCTAAATGACCACACTATTTAGTGTCATCTTCTCCATCAGGTGGCCAATCCTCTGCTAGTCAGAGATTGCAGGGCAAATTTTCTCTATAGTGTCCTTTCTCTCTATCCAAAAGTAAAACGCAAAGCTTTTTAAGCAGCACTTCCAATGTATTCTTTCCACTAACAGGCAGCACCCTCCAAAATCTTTTCATCTCTCTCTACAATGCTAAATTACATGGACCTAATCACAAGTGAATTAGATGATTGTGCCCGTCTGTGCTGTGGAGGGACTTACAGACATCTTCACTCAACATAAGCAGCATCTGTTCTGCAAACATCATATCTGCTATCCACACCTAAAAGTGGTCATGGCTGGCTGACAAGCGTTATTTTTATAATGTTAGTGCAACTGTATACTATTTATTTATATAATCTGTTTTATATGTATTTATTTATTTTAAATAATAAACAATATTTTAGAATAACATAATAATAAATTATACAGTGTTTTATTTATTTATCTATATGATCAGTTTATAATCTGTTAGTCCAACTACAGATTTAGGTGTGTATAGAAGTATGGTACAACTATGGGCTACCTGGTACCGTCTGTCATAGTTACTGATACTGCGGGTGCTGCAGAGATCACAGATAGCCTTGGGGAGGGGAGGAGGTTCGTGTGGGCGTGCTCCATGTATTTTTAGAAGGAGTTTTGTCAAATCCATCAGATGAAGAAATGATGTTATACCAATTCCAGATGACTCCATTACTGCAGCTGGATACAAAATGCCAGGTAGCTATGCTGCCTGATCACGGCTTACAGTCCTATGCCACCCGGGTTGCAGCATCACCTTTCAAATGCAGACAGACCCAGCTTTCTGCAGCACATCTAGATTGCCATTTAGGCCCAAGCCTGAGGTCTGGGGCCAGAAGCCAGCCTGGCAAGGCTGCTAACCTGCCTTGCTGTTGCGACAGCCAAAACAATAAGTTCCCACCCAGCTTAAGATGAGCCAGTGCTCCGGCTGGACCACTTGCCCCTGCAGCTTCAGGTTGCCTCCAGCAGCACAAGGGAAGCTTTGGAAAACGGTTCAAGCTGGACAGATGTTTGTTCACAAAAAAACATGTAAGAAGTTGAAGGAGCTGCTCTCTCAACAGGCAGCTCCCTCTCACTCAGCTGGGACTCAGCTGAAACAGCTCAAACTTCTTAAACAGCTTTGAGCTTTTTCAAATGCCAGTGCCTGTGCCCCAGGTTGGTTCATGGCTGGTGATTAGTGCCCCAGCACTACAGGCACAGTATTTAAGGAGAGATTTCAAACTCCCTGCATGTCACTGGGAGGGCTGGTCCTGCTTGAAGGTTTCACCCACCCATCCAGCAAAGACTCACAGGTTTGGGCTGGCAGTCTCAACAGGAACATAGATGTGGGGTCTGGAGCCTGCTCCTGAGTTCAGGGCAAAATTGCAGTGTATAATTCATCTGAATGATTAATGTAGCAGCCACAGAGCTAGCCAATAATAGAAATAATTACACCTCACCTGTGCTTACTATGTGCAACAAATACACATTCCTTAAGGCTGGCTAGCCCTGCCTCTGCCACAGTTCTGACCATGGTGGGGAGAAGGGCGTTGTAGCAATCACAGTAGCAAAGCCCAAGACAAGCCGTGGCTTCAGGAGGGTGTTCCACATACCTTGTCTGGGCATGTGAGGTTTTGCTGGGGCTCTCCCAGCCCTGACAGTGGTGGAAGGTTGAGAGCAGGCATCTGGAGCTGCCAGTGCTTTCCCGAGATTTGTGACTGCCCATTCGTCTCAGGGAAACCACATCAACAGCCCCACACTCACAGAAATCATAAGGATATAAGGTTGTCCTACAGAATTACAGGATTTTTGAAATAGAATGCGTTTGTCTTCTTTTATGCTCTGTTTTCTGAGTCTTTGGAGTCCCCCATCCAAGAAGGTTTCTTTAACTATGAAAGCCTCCAATAACGCAATTTAATAACTTGACTTTGGATAGGGAATCTTCTAGGAAAACACCAAAAGCTGCGACTCCAGCAGTAAAGCTCCCAGAGCTGGCGGAATTGGGAAGGCACCACAGGCAGGCTCTCAGCACACTGTTCACCAAGGAACACCCGCCTCTCTGGCTGTCAGGCCCTTCGCTTTTCTTCCATTTCCACTCCACCATCTCTCATCAAAGTGACAGGTGTGAGACCATGGATCTCAATTAATGTCTGTTAACTGCTTGGATGAAAGTTGACAGAATATGAAATGGTGTTATTAAATATACCAAAATAACTAAAGGGAGGCTGAAGTGCATATATATATATACAATTATATATATATAAAAATATATAATTTTTTTTTTCTTAAGATGCCAATGAAAATTATTTGCTTTTGTTCTCCTCTGAGATAGTTACTTTCTGATTAGATACAGCATTGACAATTATTCCACTGCTTGTTATATGAAACACTAGAGAGTTTCATATGTAAGTGATGCCTTTCTGGAAATAATTATCTTTTTGACATGATGTTATATGCATGCTTCTTTGTTTAGGCATCCTGCAGGTTAATAAAATCAAGAGCCAGATGCCTTGAGACAAATTAGCTATTTCTCGTCAATAAAATGTAATGCTGCACACTTAATTTATGGGAAACACTGATGCCATTAAATGCTTTGGGCTGCCTGTGCTACTCATTCCCGTGGAAGCGCTGTTATTACTGCAACCCTACTACCACACAGCAGTAGTCCATAAGCATAGAAGAGTTTATCTAAATAAGAGCGGTGAGCAACATAAGATGGTTCTACACTGAAAAGATACATTTGACTGAATTTGCTTAGTCACTTTCCAATTCATTTTTCTTCTACAGGATTCACTATATTCACTCATAAAACCAGGACATTTTTACAAACACTTGAACAGCATCACTTCTGTGCAGCTGTTTGGTACTGCTTGTGAACTGGCATTCGTGTTGGTAAAGATCCCTCTGATGAGACTCAGTGCTCATCTAAGCAGCCACACAGTTGTTAACTTGGGAGAAGAAAAATTTTGAAAAAATGAAAAAAAAACCCCAACCCACTCCTAGCATCCTGTATTTTTCTTGCGTATTTATAGTTCATATAAGGGTCGTTCTCTCCTCTGGGCTTTAGTTAAAAACATTCATGCTCCAGCCTACTTTGGAATAAACCAGTGAGATTCACGTGTAACTAGCATGGTTAATTATGGAAGAGCTGTTGCCATGCCATAGTTAAGCTGCGTTATGTTTTATTGTGTTGTTTAACATGCAAAACACATGGTATCATTCTCAAATGTTTACCACATACTCGCTTTTTAAAACTTGACGTTTATAAGGTGTTTTAAGAAAAACAGCAATTTAGGGTCTAAGTGCTAAGTAATTAAAAATTAGTCCAAAAAAAGCCCATGTTTTGAGCTTTGTGATTTTTTTAAGCCCTTCTACATTGACAAGGACAAAACAGAGAAAGAGAAAACATGCAAATACTGAATGTTTGGTGGCTTCTCAGTGACTCTGGGCTTGCTTTACTCACTAACAGCAGCCTTCAAAATTCAGACTTTCAGTAGTCAACCACCAGAAAACAAAATTTCTGTCAGTATCTCCCACTCTTCAGCATGAGAAACCATCTTAACCTGGTCAAGAGAGAAGTATGATAGGACCTGCTCACACAGGACCTGCTCACACAGGACCCTCACTAAGGCTCCCTGCCTCCCAGTCCAAGAAGATGAAAAGAACCTCTGCTGGGCTTTTTTTTTTTAAATGTCAAAAAATATTTTGCATTTGCTGCCGGTTTGTTGAAGGCAAGGTGGAAGATCTCAACTGGATAGCAATGGGTTTAAGGGAAACCAAGAAATCTGTTCATTCATCAAAGCTTATGACTCCCGTGGAGTACCCAGTGCACCCCCCATATCCCTTTGATTTATAGCACCTTGACTTGTACCTTGAAACAGTGGGGTTCTTTGTACACCCCTCCTGAAATAACTGAACAATAAAGCCAGCCAATAAAAACAAACAAACAAAAAAATCCCCTTTTTTAAACAATAGTAACCTTTTCTCGAGAAAATAACAATTTTGATAAAAGTTTATTGTTTTTCCCAGACTCCTGGTGACCAGGGAAGAAAAGGTCAAATTCTCAGTAAAGCATTTTTCATCTGAGCAGTCTTGAGAGGACGGAGAGCTCAGCTCACTGAGGACCAAGTCCTAAGGGTGACCATGTCAACCTGCGTGCTGGCTGCCATCAGCAGTCAAGACCCCTTCCTCTAGTCCTGGTGTCCACCGCTGCCACCCCCCGGGCTGCCTCCCCTCCTGCCACAACACAAAGCAAATCCACCAAAATGCAACCTCCCCTATGTCACCCTGACAGAAAGCTCAGTGAGCTGGAGAGGCTCTAACAAAGCAAAAGACCATTTTTTACACAAAACAGAAAGGTCTGCTGTGAACTATGTGGGTCTATGAGGAAAATTGGATGCTGAAATAAAAATCACAATTTTTTCCATCTAACCGAGTAAGTGACAGTTATGATTAGATGCATCCACTTGGAAAATTACAGTACATGGCAAGGGCGTGGTACCATAATCCTTTCAAAAATACTTGTGGTCCCAGCAGAGACCCCCCAGAAGCCCCAGCTGACCCACCTCATCCTCCCAATTCTGCTCTGTCCCCTTTGCCCTTCCCCACATTGGGACACACACCCCCCCCAGCTCCCCACTCCAACACAGGGCACTCCCACACCTTGCGCTGGAAACGGCAACAGCAGGAGGCTTCACAGCTCACCGACCTGAGTCCTGCAGCTGGAAAACAAGGAAGAAAAGCAAGGGCAAAGAATACAGCAACTTTGATGGAGCAGGAGAATGTGAATATCAAATTGCAGCAGAAAACAGATTAAAAGTAAACCTGGTTTGGCACGGAAGCTCATCCACAGTGATTGCCTCTGCAAGATTATCTTTGGCCAACCTGCTTGTAGCTTCCATAAAGTTTACTTGTAAGCCATCCTTTCATGTTTTTATGCACAGTTATGAAGTGCTGAGGGCTAAATATGTTGCAGCAAATGGAATTCAAATTGAAAGGGAAAATGCCTTCTAATATCCTATGGAAAACGAGTTCCTGGTGTCTACAGCAGAAATCTGTTCAGCACCTCTGGATTATGCACGATCATAGAACTGATCATAGAATCATTAAGATCGGAAAAGGCCTCTAAGATTATCCACCCATCAACCCAACACCACCATGCTTACTAAACCATGTCCCACAGTGCCACATCTACACATTTTTGAATGCCTCCCACCTCTCTGGGCAGCCTGTTCCAATGCCTGACCACTCTTTCAGCAAAGAAATTTTTTCTAATATCCAGTCTAATGAGTTACAAATGAGTTACAGACTGATATGCTTTGGCTGATAGGGGAGCCCTTTCTACTCTTATTCATCTGCCTTTTAGGGTTATTAGGGGAAGGAAAAGGTTTACCAGTGCATTTTACAAAATAACTGGAATTTGCTTATAGAACTTGCTCACACCAGTCAAATCTCAGTATAAAGAATATGTACACAAATGAACAGGCTGATTTCAAAAGCCCAGAAGTATACAAGACATGAATGGAAAAAATATGTATATTTACCACATGCTGTCACAGTCTTCATCTTGCTTCCAATTAAACTTTCCGTTTTAAAGAAAATTAGAAGAGAGTTTTAATTCAACAACATCTCTGGAAAAATATTTATATACTCATAGCTTCATATTTATCATGTTGATGGGTAAAAACAAATGAGCATTGTCACATTTTGTCACTGAATAAAATCTCATGAAAGCCAAATGACACATTTAGAATTTACAAATTTTTATTCCAGGAGAGAGAGAAACTGTTAAATATGTTTAAGAAAAAAAGTAAAGAAATCAAAACAATGACATAGAGGATTTTCTTTTGCTTTATTACCTCTGGAACTCCCATGTCTTCTATTTAACAGTCAGGGAAGCAAAGATCTGTCATGCAATATCTTCACAAATTACAGTCCAACCTGTAAATACAAACTGAGCAGTTGATATGATGTTGAGGTGTTTCTATTTTCTATTTAATACTGTTTCATGCATTCATGTGCTAATAAAGGTTAAACTAGATGACCCTTCAAGCTACCTCCACACTTTATCTGCCAGAATTATAAAAGCCAAAGGAAATTGATGCATTTATATTGTGAACAAGAGAAAGACTCCAAATATTGTAATGTAGTAGTGCTTCTCTTCTCGTGTATCATTTCAGTAACAGTTGTTTACAACAAAAATATTCAGTCAGGACTGGATTTTTATGAGAAATCCTCATGTGTTACTAATCTTCTGCTGACATCAGACTGATTCCCCTGGATCTCTCATTTGCCCCTGGTGAATCACCCAGCTCATAAAGCAAATTGTCTTGTCCTGATTTCAATTTCCATCTTGATTTTCAGTATGGCTTCAGGTGGAGTACATGCAGCAGTTTATCCTTGAGAAAATTCAGCATAGTCATGCTAGCACAATCTTCATCCTAAATTAACACACACAACCATTATAAAATGAACAAAATAAAATTTAAAATTAGAGGAATTCATTCTTAAACACTTCCACTCTAGAACAGCCTTTTCACCTCAGACTCCAGAAACAGAAACAGATGCGAAATTAAGTTCAAGATAGACCACATAACCACAGATGAGAGGCAGACAGAAGTTTCTATCAAACTATCTGCTTATCCCCCTTGACTTCCCAGCCTTCCCTTCTTCAGCCTCCCTAAAAGATCAGTTAATCCTCCTTCATACTGCAGATATACCAGCTTCTTTTCAATCCTCTCAGTAGTGTGAAATACATACCAAAAAACCCCTCTGTAGAGTCCCACAAAGAACCTGTAGGCAAAAAAAGCAGCTGACTAAAGTCACCACTTCAGACCTCCACATCCTTCAAAGGAGCAAGGTCATGGACATAAATGGTTGATTTGGCTGAGAAGTGACAGATTTGGACCAGAAGTACTATAAGGAGAAGATTTAATGAAAACCTTTATATTACATAACAACAATCTCAGATTGCCCTATAGGGAGAAAGCCAATGGCAAATATGAATAGAAAGGCTGGATTTAGCAAAAGTGTTCCCAGTGTTTCACCAAATAATGTTTACCTGAGATAAACATGAACTAGCAAATCCTGATGTGTCCACTGATCAGGTTAGAGAAAGAGTTATCATTACAGAATAAATGGTATTCTCCTTTGGGCAGAGTTGGTAAACAGAGACAGCAGTCTACAAGGAAGCAAAAAAAAGCAAGCATGTCCATTGCAAAGGAATTTCAATAAAACCCCATGTTTTACTATGTTTCATGATCACACAGGGTGAGCCAACCCCAATTAAAGGCCAAATTCTGCTTTTAAAGTACAAGCTAGCCTCCCATTTACAGCAGCAATGACAGAAGAGACAAATTTCGGCCATGACCTCGTTTTTATTAACATCCTAGGTGCCAAAAGCCAGATTTGCAAAGGTATTTTTTGAACTAAAATTGCATATGGGCCCATTGACACAAACACAGGGATTTGCAGAAAATCCTCACAGGATGCCTGAAGTGTATTTTTAAATTTTTAACCACAAACAAATGAATCATGCTAGAGAGAGCGCACAGAAAGAAAAATACTACCGTCGCCACCAGCACTGATAGTTTTAAGAAACCTAAATTAAGCTTGCCAATTCGAGGCACTGGAAGTTCCTTCTCTCTGACATTTGTATGTACACACACAGTCTGACAAAGCACACCCAAAATTAAAACATATTAAAAAAAAAAAAACCACATGATGCCAATTTTTAGAAAAATCCACCATAGTACAGTAAAATTCTTTCATTATTTTCTCATCTTTTCAAATTAATCTGAAAAGTGCACATCACATTAAGCCATTCTCTCAATAAGTTTTCTATGCATTCAATGTACAGTAGGAGCTACTCTTTTTTATAGATCTTAAGATCTATAATCAAGCCAGATCTGAGTTTTTCCAACATAATTATTCTGAACTACTTCCTTCCTTTTTCATACACACATATTTTCTTAAGTTGCTTTTTGCATTTGAATTGGAGCAACTGAAATTGGAATTGAGCAAAACATTTAATTTTCTTAACAGATTCTTTAGACTTTCCAAATATGCTTCTGTTATTTGGGGGAAACAATGTGAGCTACCCTTACTAACTCAGACTGGGTCTGGTAATTTCCCTGTACAGCAGGCTAATCAGTGCCTCTTCAGTTTAGAAAACATCTCATCTTTTAAAATACTGAGTTATGTTCTTCGAATTATGTATTTTCTCACATCACGCTGCGGGTTTTTTTTTTTTTCTGAAATATCTTCCTTGAATGCTTTTTGACCTACGTTGGTAAAATGTAGATTATCTAAGTGTCTACAGTTGTCTGCATCATCCTTCTCTTTATTTACTGTACTCTACAGACCTGAGATTCTACATTTGACAGCAGTGCCATCATCCAAGCCACTTACAGAAAAAATAAACACTGAGGCTACAGCAAGATCTTGAATTCATGTACTTGAGGGTTTTTGCATTTCATAGTTATTGTTCTTTGTTTTGAGGTGGTGCCTACAGTTCCCAGAAGCAAATTGATCCCTCCTACATATCAGGTGATGTGTAATGAAAACTGAAATGGAAGCTGAGAAGAATAACTTGTTGATGGGTATTTTTTTTCCCCAAATGTCATTAATGCCCACCCATGCTTTCTCTTCTTTTTCCAAGTTAAATGTTTTAATTCTGACCAAGCTCATGGTGAAATTCAGCACAAAGCTATTTAAAATATTTAGGGTCCAATCTAACTCCTGTTCAAGTAGATGGAAAGAAAGATTGATTTCATTTCTCTAAGAGCTGGGTTCAGAATAGAAAATGTTCCTGCATTTCTGTTAAGACAAAGGCCAGAGCAATATGTCAAACCGCTACTTTCAGTCATGTCAGAAGCAATCCCCCTGCGTGTCTTCATAATGCAGCATACTGATGAACCCAAAAGCCCTTTTCCCAAGCAACAGCCTCACACCAGTTCTGTCCCAAGCTCGTCCCCACTCCTTCCTGACCCAAGTCACTTGCTCAAAATCTTGTCCACTTCTTTTTCAATTTACTTTCCTTATATTTACTGCCCAATTTATACTTGCCTTACAATGAAGCTGGCCACATCCTTCCCTTTTGTCTTGAGAAGAACAAGGTAAGATTTTTTTTTTGTAAATCATTTTTATATGCACAATATTGACAGTCCTGGAGATCAAGTGAGAAATCTACTGTAAGGACTGAGCAGCAGTTCTTAAATGAACTTGCTTGGTTTTATTGTTGGTGCTTTCTTTTTCCTTTCTCCACTCTCGCTGTCTCTGGCACCAGCACCAACCATTTTCACTGCTGACACCACACTGTAATTTAAGAAAGCTCTTGTTCTACAGTTTAAAAAACTATTTTTATGACCGCAGCTATTCAGATATATCTTCTTTGAGTCTTTGCACTATAGCTATTGAAGGAAGCAGGAGTCTCAAAATGTCTGTGAAAAGTGCTTATTAAAATTGTTATATCCAAAAAAGGCTTGCTAAGAAATCTTTTCACAGGCTTTGATTCCATGAAGCAGCCATGATCCTCCTCCAAAATGTGCTGATCAGACAGAAAAAAAAAAAAAGCTTTGAGACAAATCAACCAAAAAGAAAAAAAAAGAAGAAAAAATATAATACAAAAAACACTACCATGAAGCAGAGTTCACACCCCAACAAAGAAGAAACTCCAAGGACTGCATAAAATTTACTAGGATGTTTGTTGTTGATATTGCTGTAAAAAGGCGCATCTTTCGTGAGATGAAGGATGGTAGTGCAGACCATTGAGAGAGAAGCAGAGCATCACCTGAGTCCCTTATTGTAAGCATAGACTTAAGTATGGTGCTGAACCGGGCTCCAAGCCACCAGGGCAGCTCTGCTCAAGAGAGCCTTCTCACCACGTTGCAGTAGGGGCTCCTTTCCACAGCACAGGAGAGGTGTCCTTTGACATACGACAGCAAGAAAGCTAATTGTGCCCTCTTGCATGGAAAATATTCTTTAGCAATGACCCTGTCACATGTTACGAATTTGCAACCCTGTATCCCTACATGTCAAGAATGATATGGAGCCAGACTCCTGCAAAGTAGGAGCACAAGGTCCACAGCTCAAGTGTTTCTCAGCTGTCATCTCCCTGCATCGCCAGAGCAGCTCCTTCTCACTCCCAAGCTGAAAGACAGGATCCCAGAAAGGAAACAAAGAGATGGGAAGCAAGACCTCAAAGAAGCTCTGCTCCCAGAGCAAACCAAAGCACCTGGGAAGATCAAGGACAGGAGACCAGGCAGGTCTGAGTCCCCATCTGCTCTGTTATCCCTGCATGCACACTGAAGGAATTCCAGTGCTCACATCTGCCTGCAGCACAGTATCCCCTGGGCTATATATTTTATAATTTTAAGTTCTATCTGTAACTCAGACTGAGTTATTACTAATTACTTATTGAAGGGGGAACATTATCCATATTATAAATGTTACATGAGTAAACAAGGAATATGAACGAGTGAGATCTATTCATCTCAATGAGCACATCTCTCCTGGAGAGTGTTGCAAAGCCACAGGATGTCCCCAAGTTTCAGATTTGCATTCCCACCTCTGAGTTAGATGAAAGACTTGCAAAAACATATGTATCTAGATAGGTCCTTAATGACTCTGCCTCTCAGGGGAATTTTGTGCATTGCTTATTCAGGGGAAAGACAGCAATTGGTTGTACCATGCACACTTACCAATAATAATTGCTATTTAAACATCTGTTTTCTTCTGAAAAAAAAACCTTAACAGGCACTTACTATCAATCGTCAGAATGAGAGAAAGCTACAGATCTTCCAAAGATGCAGATAGGGAGCTGTGGGGTAGCAACCTAAGACATTTCCATAGCCTAAGGCTGCGTCTACATGGCAATTAGAAGATACATGTGGAGCTGAACAGTTGGTGCTGATGACCCAACACCCACAGTATTAAAAAAAAAGGGGATGATGGGAAGGGGGGTATTTACTTCAGACAAGCCCTGGTCTGGTCTGATGGACTGAATGGCCATTAGCGGTGGGAGTGCTTGTCTCATTTTCACCCAGGAGGAGCTGAGTTCTGAGAGCTCTGAGATTGCCTTGCAATGAAAACCTAATGACGTTAGTGCAGACAACTTGAAGAGCTGTTTCAAAATGCATTCCTGATCTGAACAAAACCACTAATGCAAATGCACACTTCTTCATCCTGTTCCTCAATACCTCTGAAAACACAGAAATAAGCCATGCACAAAGGCACAACTCAAGGAGAAGAAACGTTGCACAGTCATTTCTCTTTTGCCCAAGCTCTTGCACCTTTCATGGTGCTTTGATAATAAAGAGAACGAAAGTCTGAGGCAGACCTATTCAACTAAACTACACTCCATTGCCTGGTTCTGAAGAAAGAAATTTCAAGCTTTTCTGCCTTACTTATTGAGTTATTCGAAGACAGAACATTTTCTGTAATTTTAAAGTTGGGGTTTTTTTTATTTTCCTCTGCCTTAATGAGACACTTTTCATTTTATTTGTCTCTGGGAATGCAGCAGTTTTCTCAAGATAACTGTTCCACCTCCAGTTTCTTTAACACACCTATTCCTGCACAGCAGACAAGAATGAGCTGGGTTTTGTTAGGAAGCATCTTTCCAGTAGGTGATGCTACTGCAGTGCTGAGCACCTCTCACAGCAACACCAAACTCTTCTTCACGGACCTGCAGTGTCGAAATTGAACATTAATTTTGCTGTGCCAGAATTAATGCTCCTGAAGCATCTTCCCTGCAGCATTAACAGGGGGAGCCCTCTTTTGGGGAAAGAACCTGATGCAAATCTTGATTTAGGATCCTGCTGACTATGACAATTTGTCACAAATCCTGACTTAGGATCCTGCCAACTACACCAATTTGTCGTGGGTGAGTGATTTAGATCGCTTAAAGAATTGCTGTCAAAGGTATTAGCAAAAGTGGGTTTAATATAATGTTGTAAAAGTGCAACTTAACAAAGTTTGATGACAAGGTTCACTCTATTAATTACTGCATGGAAGAAACATACAAAGGAAAATTGAGTTAGAGTCAAGTTAGAATGAATCACACAGACACCAGAGATGAAAAGGGTAAGGAAGACCCTCCCATCGAGTCACGAGATTCAGAGTGGAAGCCCTTGCTTTCTAAACTCCTGATGGAGCTTAGGTGTGGTTAGGTTTTGTCTTAGTCTCAGACTTGGACAATGGTTTATGTCCAATGGAATTATCTATATAAAATTTGTAGTAATTAATATTTAATAGATACATGGATTAGTAATGTTTCAT
>VZTL01038723.1:0-18384 GCA_013400535.1 Scopus umbretta
AACAAAAACAACAAAACCAAACAGAAATATAGGAGTTGGAATAAGGCCTAGATCTGACCACTTTTAAAAGGAAGTACATATCAAATTATGTATCTTCCTTGTGATAAATACATCTTAGTTATTCATGAATACACATCTGCATGTGGAACCAGCAAGACTGTACATAAGTTTAAATGAGGCAACTATACAATTTTAATTCTACTTCCTTCACCAAATCCCTAGAGCAAGCTGAAAAACAAGAATTAAAAAAAGTGTCTGGGTCAGCCAAAAATGTATATTCACAAGTATTGATTTTTTTTTTTTTTGGCAGAACCATCTTTCCCCCTGATATTTCCTAAATCAGAATTAATAAGGCATTTGGCTAGTGGTGGATCCAGCTCAGTTACCAAATACGACCATATGTGATGCCCAGGAAAGTGTAAGAGCAGGGCATGTATTTGACACTTCCCCCTCAGTAGTCTCTCGGACTCTAACTACGTTCAGGTCAGTGATTTTCTAAGGAAGCTCTATTTGCGATACATTCAATAACCCTCAGTGGATGTTTCTTCCATACACTTATCCAGGTTGCCCTCGCACCCATGTAAACGCACGCATTTACAACGTTCTTTAGTGAACAATTTCACAGACAACTTCTCTATCATGTTGAAGAACTAACCTTCTTCCGATTGTTCTGAAACCTGCCACCCATCAGTTTTGTCTGATGCTTCATAATTTTTGTTATAGAAGTCATCCTGAACAACAATCCCTATTCATATTGCTCATGCTTTTATAGACTCCTAAAATATTGCAACATGGACAACCATTTTTGAGAATAAAGAGTCTTAGCTTGCTGCATTATTCCTAATAAAAAAGTTACTCCATCATCCTTGTTCAATGAAACTTGTTGCCCTTCACTAACTTCTCCCCAGTTCTACGAAGTATTTTAGTTCTATCTAGGGAATTTTTAATAAAGTTAGCCAATAAAACCTAAGGACAAATTTAGATGTTTATTATCAAAACAGATGGAAAGAAGCTGTCTTTCATTCTCTAACTAGTCTCGTTGATACCCAGTTTGTGGGAGACTGAAACAGAGATCCCATTTGCCTGACTTGAAATTATGTCTTCCCAGAAAAAAATCTTGGTTAGGATGTTCCACTTTGAGAAGTTAAATACATATTTTAACAAAAAGATAAAAAGATAATTACTCTAGAACTCAGTATTCATCCTCCAGAAATATACACCTAGGCTCCCTTTTTTCCCTAAAGTATATCTCAGTAATTTAATGAGAAACCAGTGTCAACAGGCGTTGAGAGTTGCCCACCCAAAATACCTTGCAGCATGATGATCTAGTAAACTGTGTTAAGTGAGGCAGGGAGAAGTTCATGTTGACCCAAGGAGACAGAGTTTGAAACAGTGTCTCTTGTGTCCTGATGAAATGATTAAAGCACGGTCATTTTTGTTAAAGCAAGGGCCCTTCCCCCCAAATTCTGTGCATCTTGGGATAATATGTTCTGAAACTGTGATTAAAATTCATCATCACTTTCCTATTGTTCAGTGAAACCTGAAATTTGAAGTAAAAAGTCACTAAAAACATTCAGCAAGTCCTAGACTGTTACCAACCTTTGTTTTCCAGCAAAAAGTACTATTCTTTTAAATTCGGATCACCCCGGTAGATTTATTCCCTACAATGCTTTAAGAACTTTAAAAAGCTCAGCAACATGCAACATTTCTCTTCACACGCAGGAGCATAATATTTTCACACAATGTACTTTGCAAGGCAGCAGCCAAGTGTAGTATGCAAACAAACACACTCCCACAATCTCCTGACCTGAACAACACATTAAATCTGAAATTCAGAAAGGGAATAAAATGCCAAAGTTGAGTTTTGAATAATGTGTGACAAAGAACTGATGGATGGAGTGAGCAGGACAGGCAATAACTACTTAGTGATGAGTCAACTGAAATAAGAAAATGAAGATATATCACTAAAAGAGATGTGAAAAAAATGGGTTTGCATCAAGGCAAACATGCAGTGCGATGTCTCCCATTGCATGGGTCTGGTTTTCAATTTTTCACTTTTCCTCTAAACAGGTTAACAGCAAACTGACAAGTGCATCCTTATGAGGCAGAAGACATGTATATCAATTTTAAGATCTTTGTAGGTTGTCTATTTCTGTTCATTTGCCTATATCTGTTCTACATGTCAAAGCATGCTGCGTGCAAATGAATACTGAAAGTCTCGGAGCTTAGCAGGTGTTCCATGTTTGTCTGAGAAAGGTATTCCCACCGTCTCCACAGTCAATGACCACCTTCCTTGTGTCATGTTTCATAGATGCTTGAGGACAACTCTCTAAATCCCGTAAACTACTTAATTTTCTTCTTTCCTCTTCTGAAAGGAGGAGTATTCTTGCACTAATTTTGTAACCATGAAGGAAGAACAGCATTCGATGGCATTTTTAATTACTCGTCTTCCGAAACCATTTTCAATATTTCAACTGAAATGCAAATTTAATTTTTAAATTAAAAAGAATATATTTCTAACAGCCTGCTTTACTGCTAGTAGTCTCCAGAGATCGATAGTGAGATTCCCACAACTCAGATTTAGAAAGTCCCTGTCTTGCAATGTTTCAAATTTCAATGCACAAAACGGGCAAGGTTTAAGAATATACATTACCTCTATCCTGTCAAAGGGGGAAAAACAGCATTGAAAGTTTAAGCATTTTACAATAAAGCAGAACACTAAAAATATCCATTTGGATGAGAAAAGAAGGGAAACTGTCAACAGTTAAGGTTCATCACTGGATATGGGGTCCTCATCAGTGATTTAAGTCATTTGTCTTTAGACACTGCCTGCAATCCTACCATAGTTCATAGGAATCTTTCAATAAGGGACTATTAATTGTGTTGATGTCTGGTTACCTAACAACAATTGCATGTGTCTTTCTACAGGTAGCTTTATAGCTATGAAATATTACACAGATATTATTTCAATTGTGTTATCATTAGGAAGAAAATATGAGTTTATGAATCAGCTTATCTCAATTTTGGAAGCTGTAGAGTAAAGGAAGACGAAAAGAAATAGCAAGTATCTCAGGCTTTCCCCAAGCAGGGTTTTCAACTGTTAATGCACAGTTGTTTATGCAGTCTTTTCAGATCCTCAAAAGAAAGATGCTCTGAAATATACTGCTGCTGTTATGGCAAAGGTCACCAGATGGCACTGTTAAACATTTAAAGATTTAACTGATAAAGAGTTATTTTTCACATGACCAAGGCTTTAGTCTTAAAAGAAAATGATATCTTGTCGCTTTTTGGACAGACAGTCTTTGAGGAAGCTCTGACAATTAATTAGGAAGTTTTCTGTCCATCTTGATTTCTCTAACTAGATTCAGTAACAGAGAAAGAATGATCTGCTGATATCTCTGGTTTAAGTTCTCCAATGAGAGACAATTGCCCATGTGGGCTGCTTTTGACTTCTTTGTTTCAAAGACCAACACATGCAGTGTAAAATACACTCATTACACAAAAAGCTTAAAGCTCTGGTTGGGTAGTGCTCATTCTTTTCATTTAGAAGCAAGCCGAAAAATTTTGATATTCAGTACCACTTGTCAAGAACGAGAAAATTATTGTTCACATTGGAAAGGGGAGGTAGGGAGAGTCCCCTCATTCTTAATAAATAAATCCTTCTCTTTTTCACCATACTTTTTCAGGAGTGTTCAGGGAATCTTTCGTAATAACAGGAGAACATACTTTGTCAGAAACTTCTTGGCAACAGTTTATACTAACTGATGCTTTATGGTCTAGGAAAAAGCATACTGATGATCTCTCAATATGACTTTGTTCTCATAGGAAATTTGCAATCTACCCAACAATGAAGATTTCTTCTTCCCAAAGACTGGTGGAGTTCCATCAATTTGTTAACCTGAAATCTTTATTTTCAAGCAGTGGAGGATATATTGATCAGCACTTTTTCACAGGATACATATATCATATTTGTCTACTCAGATCTAATAGTAGTGGAAGGAGTGGGAATGTGTACAAACTTGCACATAAAATGATAAACAGCATGGTCTTGTTTGACATGAATTTTACCACCTGGCTAGACGCTGAAGAGATTTATGAAGACAAGTTCTCTAACTGGACCTGAAACGATACATAAAACCTCACTAGCTGATCATTCAGGCAGGGAAAGCTCTGAGGAATTTTAGACCATGCTTTTATATTTAGTGAATTTTCTTGTCACTTAACATGTTAGTATAAATAATACTGTATTTTTGAAACTTCATCCTCAAGAGTATAAAACCGTCAGCACGTATAAATTGTTATAATAATATATGACAGCATAGTTTGGGCAAGTCAGCAAAACTGTATTTAGAATTAACTCAGTGATTAATTTCACTGGCACCAATTGAAAAGAAAGTCAGCAAATACACTACTTTTTCAGCACCATAATAATACAGAGAGGACCTATAACCACATGTTTTGGGTGCTTTGAAATTTCATTTTATTTCCTGGTGAGGCAACCGACTTCCTGGTAAGTCACTTAAATTCTTTTGGTTTTCCTCCTTATCTATCAAATGCAAATAACAATATTGCCCAGCACCATTTTAGCTGTCTTTTGAAACTCTGGTCTGACTATAGTGTCATTCTAGCCAATGACAGTACCAGTGAGAATGATTAATTCAGGCATTTGGGTATTTTAGGGTATCACTATTTTCCTTTGTTTTGTGGGGAGGAAAAACTGAGGGTGTTGAATCAATTTTAACATGAAGCAGAAAGCTTTCTGAAATCTCAGAAGGTACCATCAGAATATTAACATGGCCTTTTCGCACTGTCAGTGTCTCTAGAATGTACAATTAGTAAATAAATAACATTATCTTAATACCTTCCATATTCTGGAACTTGCTGTCTCCTTTTACATTAAATGCAGATATGCTTTAGGAAAAAGTGTATTTCCTTCACTGTAAACTTAAATTTCCTTCAACAATTAGTCTACCTGTGTCTGGAATTCTATCAGGAATTTAAAGAAAAATGGCAAATACAATAAACTGAATAATACAGTGTATTTGACCATGTAATAAACCTCCAGAAATCAGTTCAGAAAGAACAACACATAAGTCCACTTCTTTCAACTAAAATTGTAGGTGCTCAGAAGCTCTGCTGTCAGTGTGAGACATTTATACATTTGCTTTCCAAGTACTTAGACCTACTATCTTTCATACTGTAGAACACGTGGTAATGGCTGTCCATCTATCTCTCTTTGCATGAACAAGGACGCAAGTTTGTATATTTGATTGCATTTTACTGGAGAACGCATCTAAGAAAGATTTGTTTGGTTAAGTGCAGAAGCCAGTTCTGACAACTATAATTCAAATAATCTCACTGAAATCAATTGAATTACACTGATTCAAAGTTGCCAAGAATTTGAATTTAAATTCTGACAACATTTAAGAAACATTGGGACCATTACAGGTTTAATTTTTATCCCTTGGAGTCTTCCTGTGTATAATTTCTTTTAATCAATGCATGTCTGAACTATAAAACCTAAGGAAAGAAGCAGGAGCTTGGGAAGACAGAATGCTTTTTTAATCTATTGATTCAAAGGAGATGTGTATATTATTTTCCTTTGCAACTTTAATCAGTTAAATGACATTAAAATAACGAAAACGCACAGCCTTTTGGCTGGGGAATACTTGCCAAAAGTGTAACATCTGTTAAAGCTGTGGAAATGAACTAAATTTAGTTTATATACCTGTAAATGGCATTTGGGGGGGGGAGGGGTGAAAAAGAAAAAAAAAAAAAAAAAGGCAAAACCCAAAGCCAAAAAAAAACCCCACACTTGACCCCAAAACTGAGATGCTAACATAGAAAATGTCGATGCAGGATATTTTTTTTGGTGTTCCTGTTCAGTTTCCTTACTGTCATGTGTGGTATTTATCACACATTAAGGGGAGTGAAAATAGAATTTAAACAGAAATTTTTGTAGGTGTCTCGGCCTTGGTTCCACCACCAAAGTCTATAAACTTAATCTGATTTTTAACATTAACATTTGCATTAAAAACATATTTGATGTCTCCCTTAAATGAATTTACTGCTGCTGTTGGCTTTCATCAGCTTCCGGTGTCAAAAATTGATTATTGTGGACAAGAAAAATTCTGGAACATGAAACAAAGCTGATCAAAATAAAGACCTAAATATGTCAGGAGGAAAACAGAGAAGAATTAAATAGTATTGGAATGAATGTATGGGACAAGGCAAATATGCAAGAAAAAAGTGGAAAACATCTTCTCAAATAAAAAAAAAAAACAACTTCAAATCAGAATTGCTGGACAGTATGCTCCTAGTAGGCACTGCCTAGAAGCGTGAAAGTAAGGCCTGGCATCATGTCCTGTTTGAGACTAGGGATCATGGACTGGAAACACCTCTTTTTGGAAGACGACCCCAGCATATATGCCCTAGTAATGAAGTAGTTCTCTCTTCAAGAAGACAGGCATACTCCAATGAGTGCTCTTGATAGTGTAGTTTATCCTGTGCCCTTGTTCCCACGAGTTCCCTTAGCATGAGCAGCAGACAGCAATTCTTCCCATGTAGGAGGAAAATCAGTAGCAAAAGAGTTTTCATCTTCCTTCTAGAGTTCCAGCTTTGTAGAAAAAAACTGTTAGAATTTGCAACAGAAAAGACCCTGCAGCTTGTCCTTAAAGAAAGTACATCTGATATGAGTAAGTGTTGGGGTGGACACAAGAAAAATGGAACATCATTAAAATAGATTCTAATTTTGTGCAGTATGGAATATTAGAGCAGCACATTCCCCATTTGTTCTTGCCTTCGTGCTACAGGGGTCACTCACAAGGTTAACACTCCTGCGCAGGACAGACGGTGGCTGCCTGCTGGTTTCACTGCGCCGGAGCAAACTGCACAATTGTGTTGGTCCTTCAGGGGCAAAGAGGGGTTAGTCAGTGTGAAATATTGAATGGTGAATCTCTTTTTTGAAAACAGACAGTAAGGAAGATTGACAGAATCAACATTGAGATTCTCGGGTTTTTAACTGCTTTTCTTATGGCACGTAAGTGTCTCTGGGAGACTGAAATGCTTTTACGGGTTGTCATGTCGCCTTAAATTTTGGTGACTCAAACACCATAAATGACTTCCCTGAAGTACATAAAAAAACCCAGCAGGAACAGTAGAAGTAGCTAGTGAATACCTCTGGATATTCAGCACAATTTAGACTCCATGAAATATAGATTTTTCAGTACAACTTATCCATGGCAATAACATGCTGATATTTACAACAATACACTTGATTATTTCTGAGTATTGCGTTAAAAAAGGAATAAAAAAATCAGGAAAGCTGACAGCAGAGTGGATGGTGGCTGCTTTCATGCCTTGGCTGCTCTCCACTACCTTCATTACTCAGCTCAGTGGGATGCAAGATCAAGAAAGTCTACTTCCACCTCTAGGCCAGGACAGCATAACTCTAGCAGGGTGCAGTGCTCTTGGAGAAGCATGTGAATTGAAATCACAAATTACAAACTGCTCTTCCATAGAATATTATTATTCTTCCAGAAGTCAATACCAAGGAGGAGGTGGAGAACGCAGAAGAAGGGACGAAAGCACAGACAGTGCAGTAATGAATAACAATCTTGTTTAAAAAATCTGTAAAAACAGACTACTTCCATTTATTGTCTTCTTAACATGCACAGTTGGACTTCTATTTATGCACTTTTGCTGATATCAACTTATTTCCATTGAAACAGTACATACCTTTGTTGTACTGCTTCTAATGTGTAATTTATTTTGGCGAGAATAATCCCGTGCTTTAGAATAAGTCAGAAAACAAATAAAACCAACATAATGAAAGCAATTTCTTTTCTATTTGACTTCCATGCAGATGATTTAAATGTGTCTTGGGAAAAAGCGTGAGGACTGAGCAGGCACTGACGTTGAGGAGCCATTGAGGGAAAGGTGCAGCAACCTCAGAGACCTGCACGCTGAGCCTTCTCCCCTCCCACGCGCACCAAGGGCTGCCAGGAGGAGAACAGCATTTTCCATGCTGTACAAATCTTCTGGCTGGGCACAGGAGCAATGTATTAGCCTCCCAAAAATTAAAAGTATGGGCAGGACATTAGGATTTCGTAACTGTTTCTTGTAACCACTTCATACCACAGCTCTCTGGTGTGGGAGGTTATGCTTTTATTCCTGTATTTTGCTTCAAGGTGCCAAGCATTTGTATTAAAATATAAGAAAAATATTCAGGCCAGTGCTGAACAGTAATAATCTCCCATGCAAAAGGATCATAAAGTAATTGCAAGCTAAGAGTCGTCCTCAAACGGAAATGCATCCATGGCAAGGAATTTGTTACTGCAGCCCTAGTCCTTCTAATACTGATAACAGAGGATGAAATAAAATACAGCATCTAATGAAAGTTAAGTCTATATATGTGGACTCACAGAACAAATGTAGTCAAGATAATGCATGCAGCACACCTGAACTTCGGAATAAAATATCGTAAGAACCAAGTGCTTTCCTGATCTGAGACATGGAGGTCTAGTTCTGTTTTCGACACATGCAGAGTACTTGTGGGGCATGAAGAGCAGTCCCAAGCCCATGACTTGGTTATTTGTAGAATCATAGAATCATTAAGGTTGGAAAAGACCTCTGAGATCATCTAGTCCAACCATCAACCCAACAATACCACGTCCACACGTTTTTTGAACACCTCCAGGGATGGGGACTCCACCACCTCCCTGGGCAGCCTGTGCCAATGCTTCACCACTCTTTCAGCAAAGAAATTTTTCCTAATAGCCAATCTAAACCTCCCCTGGTGTAACTTGAGGCCATTCCTGAGGCCTTTGGCAAGGTCATTCTCCTCCATTTTTGCTGACCTACCCAGTGTACTGCATTTGCACCTTTAGCCCACTGCCATTTAGGAACACATGTGTTTTATTGCCCTTTGTACAGCCAAGGACACTGATGG
This sequence comes from Scopus umbretta, assembly GCA_013400535.1. Lineage (NCBI taxonomy): Eukaryota > Metazoa > Chordata > Aves > Pelecaniformes > Scopidae > Scopus > Scopus umbretta. The sequence continues at coordinate 8,951 of VZTL01038723.1, forward strand.
AAGTTACGCATAGCCTAAAACTGGAACACACATGAACCTGTTCAATCCCAATTGCCCTCTCTGCTACACAAAACACTCTGTAGGCAGCTTTTAGGGAATAAATTGTGTAAAATGGACTGAACCTGACTCAGGCTTCCACTGTGTGAATAGGCAAATGGTTCCTAGACTAAGTACTTAAGGATCTGCATTGGTTCATCAACATTCATAACTTCTGCCATAACATGAAGGAGATAAAGCACACAAACAAGCTCTGAAAAGAAGATAAAAGAATTACTGTTAAAAGCAAATATTCTTTTTTCATTGTGCTGTTAATTTTCTCTTTAACAGATCACATTCCCAATCCACCCTGAGCAAGGCAATAGTCTCAGTGGTGGTGTATTTTGTAGATCTCTCAGCAGTAGCGTACATAAAACCGTACCTATATAGGACACAGCTGCTTGAAATTTCCAGGCAGCCGCCAGATTTGTTTTCGTTTGGGAGGATATCCCCTCAACTGATGCACAGATGGAGAAGCCAGTTAACTAGCAACAATAATAATTATCCTCCATGACAGGCTTAGAGCTGAATCCAAATCTAAGGTGAGGAGCACGGGGAGAAGGCATGGAGTCAGTGCCCTGATCACTAGTGAGAACGCTAGCCCGCAGTGTAAGAAAGGCACAAACTTGCTGTTTCAGTTGGGGATGGACTCTTCTAGTTAAGCCTTTAAGCCCAGATAGAGCTATTAGACGGACCCATTTATTACCATGCCTGCTACAGTACAGGACACAAACCAAGGAGAAGCCACTGTTTCAAACAGCTATTAACCTTGATGAACAGGTGAATTCTGTAATCATAAAAATGTGTTACCTTGGAGGCTATCAGAGCAGGGAAGGACAGCCTCTCTCATCTCCTAATCTCCCATGTGATTCCAATTTAAGTGATACAAAATCCCTTGGAAGTGAAAGGTTTGTTATGTCTTTTTTCTACACAGTCCCGTTATCCCAAAGAAAAGTTTATCACACAACTGTTAGATCCATTATCTTATTAATTATCATTATCTTAGTACTAGGTACGGGTAGAAAGATTGATTTATTTGGTCTGGGTTTAGGTGCATGTGTTAATATACGAATGCTTAGGAAATGTAATTTGCAACTTCAGATGTCCTCTGAGGCAGGCTTTCCAGTACTTCTGGCTCCACACTAGTATAAAATATGAATAGTGGGTGAAAATTATATCAATGCACCAGAGTAACCTTGAACTCTGGGGAAGATTAGAACTCAAACATTTTGGAGCACACCAAATTCTTGTTTTCAGAATGTTACATTAGCTTTTCCATACGCACTGGAAACTAGGGCATAAAAATGTTCACCTCCCCCCACAAATAACTACTATACTATTTTTTTAGTGCATGGAACACTCTAAAATGAAAGTAGTCTTGTACCTTCTAAATATAGCACCAAACTAGAAGAGGAAAGGTGCTGCAGATATTTTGCTATTAAACAAAAGTCAAGTCATTTTGCTGTAAATAACTACTGAAGCAATAACAGAAATAAAATATATACCTATATCTCTATATATCTGTATATATATATATATATACACACAGGATATCTAGCTTATTAGTTTTAAAACAATTCAAAATACAGTTTCAGCAGTCCCCAAACTGCAGTTTATGAGATTTGATGATGGGCCATCAGACATTTTGGAGATGTCCAAGTTCACCATGCCTCTGGTCTACTCGGGTAGCTCTCCCGGTTGGACTGCCTCACTGTGTTTGGTCCTTTGCCAGCAGTCACGGCTGCAGCCACAGTAGGAAATCAGCTGAATGTAACTAAGATTTATGTTCCATGCAGTTTCATTGAAAACCAAAAGTGTGGATTGGTTTTTATTTTATCCATATGAAATATGGATATATCCGTATATGAAACCCAATGTAAGGGTTACCCTTACATTGCAATTGCTTGAGCAAAGGACAAACAAGGTCAGAGAATAATGAAATTATAATTCAGTGACAAAATAACCAGCAACAAATGAATGCATTGGCAAATCGAGCCCAACAATAGAACATTACTCAAACAACACAAAATGATTAATAGATTTAAGTATTCCTGTCAATTATTAAAATACCTAACTCCTGTACTTATGAACTTCATCATTTTCTCTCCGTGAGTAACAACAGCCATGTGGCAATTGCTGCCTTCTTTAAGTCACCAGTGCAGATTTAATATGCTCAAAGTAAAGCTATCACTGCTTTAAAGCCATGCAAAATGATTGCAACCTTTTTTGGCACCTATCAATAAAAAATGGGTTTGTGGTGATATTAAAAGATGAAAATCACTTTCTTTTTACTTACTGACATCTCCTTTTTGAAGTTAACTTTATGACTAAAAAGGGAACAGCCACCTTTTGTCACTGTTGAAAGATGGATGGATTAAAAGGAGCACATATCACCGCTGCAAATAGGCTACAGATCTTCATCAATATAAATCCACAAAGCATTTGACTGTACCAGGGAAACATATTCTGAAATTTTCATTCCATGAAGAGATTATGGGAACTTAAAAGGCAAATAGCCATTGATTCTTATTACGTGAACTGTGAAAGGGAGGAGAAAAAACAAACATTTAAACTATTCCATTAAAATCTCTTCCTTAACTTGTCATTCTTCTTACTTAGATGCTAAGTACTGTTAGCAATTTTGTGGAGTCTGTGCTATGTCTTCCCCCTCCAACTTCCTTTTAGTTTGCAAATCAATCAAATTTCATAGAATTTCTGTTTTGTTTTTTTTTTTTCATTGAGGCAGAGCAGGCAACATTTTCTCTTGTTAGTATATTTTTGCACTGGGAGGGCCTGTTGAGTGTTCTGAACATAGCAGTCACGGTGTTTGTATTTTATACTATAGTACCCTACAGGCTCATTGATCCTGACTCCATGTAATAACCACCTGGTTTTCCCTTATATGCATACTTGTGCGTGTGATAATTGTCTCTGGAGTGAATACTTATAATTATTATAATGTAATATTTATTGCCTTAGTACCCAGGAGTTCAAGCCACGGACCAGATTCCCTCTATCGAGCCAGAGTTTTCTCTGTGACAGAAAACTTCCAATCCTTGACAAACCAGCTATGCAGGGAAATAGGAAGGGAAATACTGAGTGACAGCAAATACGATGCCCAGTATGAGAGACAATCACCTCATGCGCCAAGGCCTCTATTTCATACAGACTAATGAGACCTTTTCGTGTCTTTCCAGAACATCAATACATCTCTTGATTTTCTTAAAGATATTAAGTGGCCACAATTTTTAACACAAACTTTATTTTTTTAAACCTTTTTGACAAGAAATATGAATGAATATTATGAATTCTAATTAACTTCAGAGCAGTAATAAAAGCTTTATCCTGCAGTGTTTTGGATTATGTATCTCTTTTTTCCCTGAAAACATCCATCTTCAGATGATTCTCTGAGAACATTAGAGAAATTTTAGCACTATATTCTAAAAGTAAATTACACTGCAGCTGGTGACACACATCTCTCTAAAAATAGCATATATGGATGGAGGGAAAAGAAACAGTAAGCTTCTGTACAATGGCATGGCTATTCATTCCAGGTAACATTAGATGTGCATCCAAAGGTTCCTACCAGTCATACTCATATACCGGCATCGGTGGTTATTTTCTGCCCAATGTACGGTCTGCTCAGAGCAAACAAGAGGAGGACACCCAAGGCAGAATAACGATGCACCAGGAAGAAGAATGGTGCACCAGGAGGAAGATTCCCCATTTGAACTCCGTGATTTCAGGTAGCACGGTGCTCTCCTTCTCCCTCAGGTGTTTTCCAGCCGGGACCCACAGGTTTCCTGTATCTCAGCACCACTTCCACTCCCTCCACACCCAGAATGTACTTGATCAACTGTTTTGTTTTCCCAAGTTCATTAACTAGCTGTGGTGCTTTGCAAGTTGCACAGAAGAGTAAAGTTACCATGACAGTATCACAAGAGACAAGGCACCTCTGTTCCAAATGCAGGGAATCTTCAAATTCTTAAAATACTTCCTGTTTTGTGAGATCTTAATTTCCAGTTATTATTTTAAATCTTTATCACAATGAACGAAATCTATTTTTTTCCGAAAATCTGGATTCTAATTCTATCATATATTGTCTATCATCTAAAGTAAACATCTTTGTGTACAGCATGGATTTACTGAAGGTTTCTACAACTCTTCTAAAAATGCATCAGCATGGGGAAAAAAAAAATCCAAAGCCTGTTAAATATTCTGCATATTTAAAAGGGCAGAGCTTCTGTGAAGTTTCACTAAAAAGCTAATACAAAGTTGTTTCAAAAATTCACCTTTGACTTTTTAATTTACAAATATTTTAGTTGTCTGTATTCCATATACAGCAAAATTTAAACACGTTTAGATTAGTTGTTATTTAAAACTGCCCAACTTGTTGGCTAATGTCTATTAAGAAAGAACAAAATCAATTATCATGTTACTGGTTTCCCACACACATCTTTTCCCCCCAAAAAATGTCATTTTTAACATTCAGATGCAGGTACCTTCCTCCTCAAAGGTAGCAATAAAATGCCACAAATAAAAAATGTCCGCATTGGCCATACTCAGGACAACCACTTATTGTGCCAAAACTACCTATGTAAGAGTCTTCCTCACTGGTCACTTACTGAGAAGAAATCTAAGTAAAAAACTGAGTAAGTACTCAGGCTGTGCCTCAGACCGACAGCCGAATCCCAGCGTCTACTTGCACTAAGTCCATAAATGATCAGGTCTTCAGAAAAAAGGTATAACTGCAGCAGAATCTATACAATCCTAGTTGTCAGCTTACTACTAATGCTGAATTTTGTTCTGAATATAGTTTCCCAAATGCTGGAATTACAAATATGCAAGCTTTAGTTACGGTCACACTTGCAGGTATGACAGGACTTCCCAGAGTGAGAGTCGATGATTAGTAGCTTTTTAAAATTAAAACTACATGTTCTACAGCACAGGTCAGTTTAGAATAGAAAACAGTCTCTATTTCACCTAAGCATGAAATACATTCTTGATGTATGTTTAGCACTACAATTAACATTTCCAAGCTACTTGCCAGCAGAACTCACAGTGCTGAACATCAGCACTGTCAGCTCCTTGGAAATCTCTGACGTGTTTTACATAGCCAAATAGACTTCTCGTCTCCATTAATAATCTTTTCACACAGGGAGGCAAGCTCTCGAACAGAAATTCAGGATAAAACATGTATTACAGCTAAAGAAGGTCACAGCACAGTAACTTCTCCGCACATAATCAGCATGGGACGGATGAGTAGAGTCCACCTCTCCATTAGGCAAGCACCACTACCAAGGATGAGAGCTGGTGAGGGAAATTTGGTAGGTCTGTGGCTGCCTACTCACCTTTTCCCATGTTGAGGAATAGGGTATGACTATGAGAAAACTCCAGCTCATATGTGTACAAGCTGGGAGAGAATGAGCATAGTTAAAAGCTGCTCTTGTTCTCTCATTTAGACTTCTCACTAGCAGCAATACTCCAGGTAGCCGCAAAAATGTGTCAGTAATGGCAATCCAAGAGCAGTAAAACTTGTGGCCATGAGCAAGGAATGACAAAAAAATCCCAGATCAAAACCAAAGAAACTGGCCAGTAATTTCTATTTGAACTAAATGTTTTCAGATGTTATGGAGTCTGTCACTTGTTCATCCAGACCTCAAAATGAAACTCAAACACCATATAAATTCTGGAAGATGCAAAGATTTACTAAACTGCTACAGCTTTTCCATGCTTCTACCACCAAGAATGCCCACAATTTGAAACAAAAATAAATCTCACCAAGAATTAGTTGCTAATAACAGCTCTTTTTGAAGGCAGATAAAGTCCTTTGGAAGTCTAGAACTGCTAATCACACTCTTTGTCGAGTCCCTTAATGCAGAGCTGTGCCGTCATTATGGGAAAAAGAAAGTTGTAAGCAGCCCTTTCACAGCTGAAGTCAGAAGCAAAGGGCTGCAGAGGTATCCGTTCATAAGAACTGTATGTCATTCACATTACTTTTTACTTGGAAGATGATTGTAACTCTTGCTTATGCAAGCCAAGAGCAATTTCTACTTTCATTAACAGTCGTGTACTGAAGAGAGCTTCCTGGATCCTTTGGTGAACACTGATAGTGGCTTTATTAAGACCAACAGACTGACTTTCCTTATGCAAGTACTGGGGGGCTAAATACTTTGAAGGCACCGTGGTTCCTTTCATAAGCACGTTGGGGTGGACATGGACATCTACAGAGCTGGGGTTCAAAACAGTCCAGTTGCTGGGCGGCCCTATGTGAATTTACATTGGTCCCAGCTTCTCTCTCCTGCTGTATCCTGGGAACTTGCATATGATTTATGTACATCCTTAGGTACGCATCATATGCATTATGAATATCCTTAGGCATGCAGTAAGGGTTCTTTCTGACTTTGTGATGAGTCTTAAAAAACTGCGGCATTTTGCAAATGGCTCCTCCCAGCTATAGACCCCTTTGGAATCAGGAGGGAAAAATTTCCTGGACTGTGTTGTGGTTTAACCCCAGGATGATTTTTTGTTAAATGTAATGTATGGACTTTTTAAGGTGTGTAAACTACAAGATGGCAAATTTCTGCATTTAACGGGAAATGTTTGTTAGTTCCTACATCCTGCAAATTTAATAGTTTTAGCACTGGAATGATCCATGCCTTTACAACAGTTTCAAGAGAATATCAAAGAAACCTGGCACATATTGTCAGACTACAAGAAGTTTTCAAATAGTAGAAAGCCTGATTTTCTGTGGGGATCATGTAAGTGCATTTTTTTGTCTTTCATCTAGCTCTTCCTTTGTAAACCCAAATAGGACACACGTAGAAACCAGTAACATCTTCAGTGAGAGAGGAAGCATCCATGATCCCCTTTTTACATCATCTGAACACTAAGCCACAATATGTCACTGAAAGTATGTATGTGCTATGTAAAGTATTTTTCCATTAAGCTCAAAAGGGGGAAATTACAGTTTGAAGATCACTGGTTTTTATCCTTTCCTCTAATATCAGACATTATGACCAACATGAGATTTGGTTTGGGTTTGGGTTTTCTTCCCTTCTCTAAAAATCAAAACAACCAGCTCCCATGTTGAGGGCAGGAAACAAGCCGAGGTTTTCCTGACGGGCTAGTAGAGCACGTCACATTTTTACGCATCATAGGACACTCAAGTGTACCAGAAAGCAGAAGTATGGGCCCCACACTGAATCCACTTAAATTTGTGAGTAATTCTCTGATTACTTTTAAACATAAAATATTAGTGTCATTTCATGGCAGAAAGTAGAGTAGTCACACTGAATTCACAGAAGTATTTTTAATTAGAATGAACCCTAAATCTGAGTACTCAGGATGTCAGAACAGTTTTGGTTTTATGTAACTGTGCACATTTTATGTAACAATTTGCAGAACAGAACTTATTCCTGTCTTGTCTTATCCTCCTCATGCCACTGTGAGCCATTCATTTGAGAATTTAGAACTATATTCATGGTTTTCCTGTAGAAATCAACCCTTATACCTAAAAATTACCTGCACCTAAGTGTTTCATGCCATTCTTCTGTCACTTCATTGTCTTTCAATGAAGTAAAAAAGCTCAAATTTGCTAAAAGACAACTAAATGTTTTGCTACTTCAGGATTGTGAACTATTCTCTTTTTAATCTGTAAGTCTATGTCACTTTCTGCCTTGATCCCAGATGGAACTATTCTACCATAAATATTTTAAACCAGAACATAAAATGTGACTTCACGTTGTTTTTATTTTTGTTCAAGAATTTTGTTTAGCAAGTAAATCAAGGTCTGAATGCTCATTAAATGAAGATGTTTGTTTCTAATACATAAATTATAAGAGTCAATAACAATAGATGCAACTAAACAAATGATGATGAAAAAGATAACACAACTAGTCCAGGGCACAAGCTATTATTTTGGGACAGTTGCTGAAATCGTCTTAGAATAACACTGAGGTAGCATGCCATGGCGGTACCTTATTATCATGTTTAAAATTAATAGTGAGATTGAGATTGTTCCTTCAAATAGCAGAGCTTTACCCTACAAGCAGGAAGAAAACAAAAAACTCTGAAAGGAACAGTTTCTGAACACACAGAGTGTCTTCCAGATTCCCAGAAAAAGGGGGCAGAGCAACTAACAACTCCTGTCCTTCAGCAGAAGGCAATTTCTCTCTTATATATCCCCTCTGAGGTCACAGCTCCCATGTCCCTACTCCAAAAGGATCCTCTGGGAGTCAGCAGGCTTTGGCTGGGACCCCATCACTTTTATAGTTGTGTTACAAGTCTACGTAACTAACACACAGAGCTTCCCTTCCCATATGTAGCTGGATTCACTTCTAAAATTCCAGGGGATTCACATGATTAAAAGAGGGAAAAAGTCAATTAAACAAGTGGTAAGTCCTACATCTGATGCATTATTTTGAAAGAGGCTTTCAAATACGCAAGACCGTTAGAAAATAAAAAGTACCTTAGCCACAGATTGTGCTGAATTGACTGCTGGTAATTAAAAAGTGTGCTTGTTTAAAAGACCATATATAGTTCTTGATGAGTGAGGATTCTGACCTTCTATAACAAGGCAAAGAGATGTGTTTGGGGCTTAAATTACTAAAAATAAGCCTTTTATTTTAAAACACAGACATTTTCTCTCTGGCTGATCGGGCTCTGGGAACGTGACATTCGCTCTCATGGAACCTCACAGGCATGTGGAAACCAAGCTCAATCATGAAGGGGGCAGAGATGTGTCACTGTGCATCTGATAAACCTATTTTTGGAATCATAATCTGGTCTGCTGACAATTCCTCCTCTTTTTTAATCTTAGTGGTCATCACTTCCTTTGAGAAAATGGGAAGGCTGACAATGGTCCATTGTTCCATTAATCCATCCCACATATAAGACATCTTATCTTCCAAACAGCATTTTTAATATTTTGTTACCTGTGAATGGGTTTTAAGAATGACTGGATAGACAAAAATTATTTTTGAAAGATACTAAACATAGTCTCAGAAAGTTTGATTTCCTAGAATACGTTCTACCACATGACATCCCACAGTTAAAAAGAGACGCTCAGGGAGCAGCCAATACAACTATAGCAGCCTTACTCAACAGTTGCACGCCAGAAAACATTATTGGTTTGCACAGAGTGGACCACGGTCACATCCTGAACTTGAAGTATGGCTTATCCTTCTCTGGATAAAGCATTTTCCTAGAGTTTTGTTAAAAAGAAAAACAAACCAAATCCTTTTACATAAGTAAATGCTTAAACAACACCTGAACACAAGTGCTGGGTCCTGCAATTTGGTCACAACAACCCCATGCAACGCTACAGGCTTGGGGAAGAGTGGCTGGAAAGCTGCCTGGCGGAGAGGGACAGGAGGGTGCTGGTCGATGGCCGGCTG
>VZTL01038724.1:0-17307 GCA_013400535.1 Scopus umbretta
ATTTACTACCTCTGGAGAACTAGTGACTTCTTTAGGGCCTTGAATGCATTTTTTTTTTCTTTGCCTCCACATTATTAGGTTAATCATTGCTTGAACTGGTTGCTATGGTTTTGGCAAACCCATGGAAACTTGATAATGAAGACTGAAAGACTCCTTTTCCATTTATCTTTTCACTATGTTTAGTGCGTGATGGTCTCATTTCTCTTGACGGGGCTGTCCCAGCGCCAGTGCTCGGCCTTTATAACCACGGCTGCTGTAATGGCCTCCGGACTTTTTGATGTGGAAGAAACAGGTGGCTGCTGGGACCGCGACCGTTTCAGGGATGCAGGCTTGTGCCCTTGCATACTTGCAGGCGACGGGTTGAAAACAAACTTAGCCCGGGTGCTGCCAGGTCTGGTTGCTGAAATCCCACGCAAGGCAGACTCATCTTTTATTTTTACAGCCGGGGGAGACCCCCTCGCTACAAGCTGATGTTTTCATGTCCCCAACACTCAGCTTTAGGTCTCTTTCTGTGAAAAAAAAGTGAAAAATCAAGAAGATTTTTGAGGAACCGATATTATCCTCTATTACAGAAATAAGGAGGCTTTAAACCTGTCTCCTCCTGAGCCTTCCCTCTCCTCCTTAGCTGCATTTTACCGCTGAACTCTGGCTGTAGGGATATTCAGCAAACTCTGGCCATGCCTCCAAAGCAGAGTCTCCTGCAACTGCCTCACCAGTGCTCCCTTCTGCTCAAGGTTAAAAAGGGGGATTGAGGATAACAAACAGTTGAAAACAGAGCCTGTAAATTATTTGCGCAGCTCAGAGAGGCCAGGCTCATTGCCAGGGCCAGGGAAGGGGAACCACCGGGGTCCTTTCCTCAGTGACAGACTCGCCCCCCCCCACCTCCTTGCTCCTGGCCAGCTCCCTCGTGTCTGAAGGCTGGCGAGAAAATGAAGGTGATTCCCATAATCCCAGGGCAATTCCTTTGACCTCAGGCCTCCACTCCACGCTCTAAATACGGCTTTAAGTGAGTCGCCTCCTGCCCTCTCACATTGTCTGCCTCTGACACTGCAGTCAGGTTTCCTGGCGGAGACGGCAGCCAGGGCTGCGAACCACCACCGCCTGTCCCCTCCACGCCGCTGGGAATCAGCGGGGGCTCCTGCAAGCAGAGCAGGACCCTCTCGCCTCTTCCAACGTGCGTCGGGGCGATCCGGTGTCGCCCAGAGGTGCTCCTGTGCCGGGCCATGGCAGGATGCTCGGCTGCTGCTGCACGCCCGTCCTCCCGTACTGCCCGCACGTTTCGGCGTAGCCGCGCTCGCCGGCAGAGAAAAGGCGAAGAATCGGGATTCTTTCACATGGTCGGCCCTGAAAAGTCTGCCTTTCCCCCCCCTCCTCCTCTCAGCTATAATGACAATCCAAAGAGTTCCTGATAGGGTTTTAAAAGATGCTTATTCATTCACCGTCCACCAAGCATGAAAATCCAGCTCATTTGTTCATTTGTTGCCATTCTTCGCCCAAACGACCCCACAGGGGCTGAAGCCTGTTGCCGAAAACTTGTCACTCACACTTTTAACTTCTTTTTGTTGTAATTCTCTTTATTTCATTCTTCTGGGTCCCCACCTCCGCCACCACCCCACCCTCTCCTCCGGTCACAAAGGCAAGTCTGGGAAGCTCTTTAAAGCTGCAGTGCCCCCTTTTAAAAATCAATACAAAAAAAAGCAATAGCTGAAAGGAGATCCCAAGTTTGTGTAAGGAAGGGGGAAACTCCATCCCGTCTGAGCAGCCCAGACGGGGAGGGTGGGAAGGGGGACGGAGCCGGGTGTCAGTGCCCCAAAGCTGCCTTCAAGCCTGGCCTGGGGTTCATGTGGCACCCTCGCCAAAAGAGTTGGGCCTTTCTGCATGAAAGCAAATGTAACCTGAGGGTTTCAGGGGCTTTGAAGGAGAGGGCAAAAGCATCCACCGAGCAGTGAGCTCCCCGAGGAGCAGCCACCGGCATGGCCTCTCTCCCCGCTGTGTCCTCTCCTCCGCTCTGAGGCTTTTCAGCACGCGACCCATGCGGCAGCCCCGCTTGCTAACAAGACTGACCCAGGGCACATCTCCCCTTTGGAGCTGCGGGCTTCATAGTGCAGAAGAAAAGGATAAATCAATGTGTATTTGTATTTGGAACTGGGCTAGGCTGTGCTAACTGACCTCTGAGCAGGTCCTATCTGCTTGTGAATCCAAGTCCCCGGCTGGCAAACTTAGACTTTTCCCAGTTTAGACTGTTTAGAGATGCTCTGCCTGCCAGGAGGAGGAGTAGTATGATAAAACCCATGGCATCTTCATTCCCAGGCACACAGTGTCCTCGGGTGGGTTTTACAGCAAAAGCTCTGTGTGTTGGCTTTGCGCGGGTCATCCTGCCTCCCTGGCTAACTCTCTGAATGGAGGTGCTCCTAGAAAGCCCATGCTGGGGCAAGCAGGAGACAGGCGTTTTCCCCCGTGTGCTTGCTGGCCCCTCCACCGTTCCGTGCACCCTCGTAGCGGTGTCCGCTGGGGCATGGGTGAGAGCAGGGTGGTGGGGATGAGGCGCCTGGAACCACCTCAGCTCCCCCCCCCTCGACCATCATTGCTGGGTCTTCCACCCTGGTTGAAGCACAGGGGCTTCTCTCCCTGAGGGACACACACAGGTTTTGTGTTTAATGGTCCCCGTGGAAGTTTCTGATTGCATTTAACCCCTGCGGCCAGGAGTTGCATAGCTGCAGCCATGAAGAAGCTGTGAAGTGTTTTGCTTTTGTTTCAGCCACACCTGTGAGGTTTTACCTCATTTTTCCGGGGCCTCAGATGTGATTTTTGCCTGGACTTTGTGCAACTCTGCCTGGAGCAGGCCCCGGCATGGGGAATCACATCTCCACCTTCACCCTGAAGGATGTGGATGAAGTGTGGGCTCCTCGCTCAGGCTCAGCTCGTTATTTCAGAGAGTAGTTGCAGGGAATTTATCTCGCTCTCCCTTCCCACCTTCCGTACGCAAGTGCAAGTGGAGCTCGTTTCCTCTCTTCCTCAGGGCACCACATCCCCAAGTCTTCAGTACCCAAATTTCAGGGGAAAACACTGCCACCAATATACCCAGGTATAAGGGCACCTGCCTGCCTGCGCTCCCCTCCCCAGGGCAGGGGCACTGGCAGGAGCTGAAGGGAAAAAGAAAAACCCTCTCCCTGTCACCTCCAGGTACCAATCCATCATCGCCAGACCCTGGGCACCAGTGGTCCAAGCCCTCCCGCTCCCTCCCCGGGCAGGTCGTTTCAGCTGCCGATACCTTGCGCCCGCGGGACAGGGGGAAGATTAATGGGGCAGGTGCTGGTGCTCGGGGCTGGCGCTGGCCTGATAAGGTGGGAGCTGAGATAGCGCTGGGTCAATACTCAGCGGTGGCCACCTGGAGCTGCGGCTGGAGCCACCTGAGGGGCTCCAGGGAGAAGAGGACCCTGGGGGTCCTTCCCCCCACGCGGCCCAGCTGTGTCCCACGGGAGAGGCAGCCGCCGTACCCCGCCGCAGCCCCCGGCGCTGTGCCGGCGGGGACCCCCCGCTCCCGGCCGGACCCCCAGCCTCCCCCGGCCATCTGCTTCCCCTGCCCGCTCCCACCCATCGGCTTTTACCACGCAGCCCAGCTCCCGAGGCAAAGCCAAGGTTTCAGCCTCCCCCACCATTAATAATTCCCGAGAGAGCGCGGCGTTCCCATTTATCACTCTTCCTTTAAAACCCAGCTGTTATGCATGTGCGTGCCCCCCCCGTCGCCTTTCCCAGTGCGTTGCTATGCCCTTGTTGCATCCCGTGATGCCCCAACACCCCCACGTTTGGGCAGGAGGGGGTTTAGTGCGTGAGGGGGTCCCACCATCAGACCCCCCCTGCTTTAGGTGCCAGAGCTTGGAGACAAAACAGTACCTCTGGCTGCAGGCCTTAAAATTGCAAAAGGGCACCTGTTGCTGGAAAAAACTGCAACTCGGGGTTAGCTGAAATCTTTTGTGGTTTGAAACTGCTTCTTTGGTAATAAACCTTGATGTGGTTCATCCTCACCTGCTCCCGGAGCAAGTTTTCATCGAGTGCTTGGTGGTGAGTGGATGCCCTGGAAGGAGTCCGCCAAAATTTATTATAATATTTGCTTTCAGGAGCAGTGTGCTCCTGGCTGCAGGTTATTTATCCCGCTGCCCTCCGGCTCTGTACCTGGGAGATGCTCCTGCCCTGCCCAGCTCACTTTGGGCCACTTTACTTTTATCTCAGTGATCCAGGAGACTTACGGATGACAGGCCGGGGGTGCAAACAGCAACTGTCTTTTTAACTACATTTTTTTTTTTTATGTGCACTTCAGCAGCCTTGCCATCCTACCATATAGCTTTTGCACTATCACAGGAGGACTTTTTTGGAGGGTTTTCTTGTTTTCCCATGGTCTGTCCCCCCTCTCCCGCGGGATGCCGCGCCATCCTGGCTGCCCCGCGCCGGGCTGCACGGCCGATTAGGGACCCCCTTTGTCACCTAATTGGATTTTTCTCCCCTTGTTAGCCTGCAATGAAAATGTCATGGGCGGCAGGGAGGTGCCCATTCATCTCGAATTAAATTCGGTCGCTTCTCGGGCGAGCTGCGCCACTATTCACCCCGCAGCAGGCAGCTGCTGCTCGCTGGGGGATGCAACTGGGGGTCCTGCGCCCGCAGCCACCCCGGGGCCGGCCGTGATGCCGGGGAAAGGGGAAAATCCCCAGGCTTGGACAGCCAGGAGAAAGGCTGGGGACCACGCAGCCCCCAGTTTCTCTCTCCGGGTGGTCCCCATGACTTGCTGGGGGATTTTTGGCCGCAGCTGGCGTGTGGGCTGTGCATGGCGGTGCGTTGCCAGGAGGTGGTGCTGGGATCCCGCGCCCTTGGCCTTGGCCGGACACGGGCCAGGGTGCTGGGCTTTGGGCACGCTGCTTTCTCCAGGGAGCCATCGGTTGTGGGGGGCTGCGAGGGGAGAGGGAGGCGATGCTGGGTCATGGCTAGCAAGGCAGGGGCCCTCTGCAACGTCCCGATGGAAAACCAGGGAGCCACGGAGCAGACCGGGAAGCACCCTTTCCTGGGAGCAGCACTCCCTGTTCCCGGTGCCCACAGGCATTACTCTAGCATCCTCCTTGCACACCTTTTGAGAAGTCAGCCTGCGGTGTTTTATTCCCTCTGAAACACGGCGGATTTTGACTCTGCTCCCTGCAAACCACCTGTGGAAACGAGCCAATGCCGTCCGTGCAGGGAGGCTGGGGATGCTTTTGGTTTTTCCAAAAAAAAAAAAAAAATGCAGAGAAGTTGCTGGGAGGACAAACCACACCTTATACCTAAAGAGTAATATTTTGGGGAGGTTTTCGGTCCCTCGCTGCTCCGACCTTGCCTAAGCCTGCCCGTGAACCCCCAAACCTCTTTGCGGTGCTGGGGGGCCCCCCCCCAGGCAAACCCTGCTGCAGCCAGCACAGGTTAGAGACCTCTTCTTAGCTGGGCTTTTGCGCTCCAGGCTGTGGCAGGGTGTTTCATAAACGGCAATTAAAGAGCTGTCAGCCCCGTAAAGCCACAGAGGGGCAGCTCAATCGTAAAAGCGGGGCTCGGGGCAGGTCTTCTTGGCCATAAGGCCCCTGGAGTGAGAAAGCGATGTAGAGGTGATGGGACACGGGGCTCTGCCGTGGGGTGGGTCCAAGCCGAGCCCTCGGGGCCAGCCGGGGGCAAGCCCAGCTACGTAGATGCTGTATAGTCCCCGGTATGTGATGTTAAATAAGAGCGAGCAGTTTTTTTGTTTTGAATACACCATATGACTAGAGAAGGTGAAATTATTTGCGGCAAACAATGGTGTCGATAACTTTTTCCGTTCTTCGCTTTCCTGTGAGTAAACATCTATTCTTCTTACTTTTATACAAGCATTCAGCATGGGAGTGTGAAGCGGTCAGGGTTGTTTCTGTCCTGACTGGATGCCTCCCAGCCGGGGAAAGAGCTTTCCTGTTGCCTGCCCAAATTCCTTCTCAGTGATGTGCTAAAGCCCAGGGCAGCTTTGCCTTTCCCTGACCGCACTTGCACCAGAAAACCTCCCTAAACTAAACTTAGCAAAAAGCAGATGAGAGAGCTCTGGGGCTCCTCAGGAAGAATTAATGATCTGCAAACAGACGGATACTCGCAAAATGTTTTTTTTCTTGCTCTCCTCCCCTCCCTGCTGCTGATATATATTTGGAGAGACACTTGGAAAAACGTGGCCCTGGGCATAGGGTCCCCAGGGGAACTGTCGGGGTTTGCAGGGGTTCACTATTGCTGCAAGCAGGCGATGGGCAGGGAGGAGTAGGAAGGGGTCCACGGGAGCATCAGGAAGGGAAGGCCATTAATTTCCTTGCTCAAATGGCTTCTGCCAACGCTGCCTGGGAACTGGCATCCTCAAAATGCATCCTATGGGAAAGCAAAGCCAAGCGACACAGGTAGGCGCCCTGCTGCCTTGGCCCACAACCTGATGACATCAGTGGTCGAGCTGTGAAGCCGGGGCTCCCGCTCCAAGATAATTTTATTGCCTGGGAACCAGGCTGAGGAAAGGTGTGGCCTGTTTTTTTTTTTTTTTTTTTTTTTTTTTTTTTCCTGTATTTGGCTGAATCCAGGAAAATGCAGGGGATGGCTTACGTTTTGGAGCAGTGTGATGGGCTCTGCTCTGCAGATGGCTCCATCCAGTTCACAGGGGCACAGAGACGCTGCTCGTCATCTTCTTTCTCCCAAATTGTTATTTTTCACATCCCCTGACGGTGTTAAAAATGAATGCACCTGGTTGCCCTGGAGCAGAAGATGGGGGAACCCTGGGGAGTCCTGGGGGGGCCACGCTTCCCGGCTTCCCACAGGAAGGAGCTGCTACCAGCAGCCTAAAAACAGGCCGGTGCGTCACGGCCAGCGGTTTCTTGGCACACGCTGGGAAACCCCAAATATGCTACGGGACAATACATCAAGAGGGCGAGGGAAAACAATAATATCTCAGGAAGCAGCCTGGGATACTGCAGGGGAGAAGCCCGATTTAGACTGTTTCCTGGCCTGAAGGTCCGTGCCACGGTACGGCCGTGGCTGTCCCAGTTCTACCCGTCACTGGAGGGGACGAGTGAGGCGATTTGCAGCTCCCTGCACACTTCTCAAGCCATTTATTTGCCAGTTATTTGTCATTTTGGCAAGTTGCTCGTTTTTAGCATTTGCGCTATTCCCAAGCAGCCTGGCTCACGCAGAAATGAGCTCAGCTACTGGAGAGCTTGTCCCCTGACGATGCTGCCACTTGTCCTTCCACCCCTCCTGGCTTTGGCACGGAGAGTTCCGCAGGAGAGCAGCGTGTCTGGTCCCTCACCAGCTCTTCTCCTTAAAGATTGCAGAAAACTGGCAGAAGATGACTTTATGGTCAACCTTTTCCTGAGCCCCTTTTGCAAATGCCATGGTGGGCGACCAGCGATGGGGCTGCAGTGGTGCGAGCCCCTCCTGTCCCCCTATGACTGCCATAGGGCATCTCTGCCACCAACTCTTCACCAACTCTCTTCTCTCATTATTGCACCCAAACTCTTCACCAACTCTCTTCTCTCATTATTGCACCCAAACTGCTGGCCCCGGTAAGGCCGCAGCCATGACCTGGCTTTGCTGCAGAAGCAGGGATTTGCAGAAAGCAAATTAAAACTACAAGCAGGCAGGAGGGGAGGGGGCTGCGCTGCCTTCCCCGCGGCTCCCCTTGCACTTTTCACCCCACCAAGGTCAGCCCCGTAAAACACAGATGGGGGATCCCCACAGCTTCTTGATTACCGTTGGTGTAACCCCTTGTAGGAAAACCTGGCCGATGGAAACAGGGTTTGGCAAGGCCCAAAGCAGGGTCAAGGAGCAGTGTCTATAGGGGTTTTTGCTATAGGGCTCGTCAGAGTAAAGCACCGTTTCTGTCCTTAGATCCCTGCACTCCTCTGGGATACCCTGGCACATCCCCACTCTGTAGGACACCTTGGAGGAGCACCAGCCAGGTGGGGGCTGGCCCAGCATTTTCATATTTATAGAAGCCAGGTTGTTTTCCCAAATCTTTATACATATTGAAAAAATGATTAAAAAAAAAAAAAGATTAAATGAAAAAAGGTCTTGGCCATGGAACCTGGTTCTCCAGGGCCAAACCGCATGGCCTCCACCAGAGCAAC
Organism: Scopus umbretta; assembly: GCA_013400535.1. Lineage (NCBI taxonomy): Eukaryota > Metazoa > Chordata > Aves > Pelecaniformes > Scopidae > Scopus > Scopus umbretta. Next base: position 8,139 of record VZTL01038724.1, read on the forward strand.
ATGGGATGGGTTCCCACCACGACAGAGGTCCCCGGGCCAGCTGGCAGTGCAGCCTGCTGGGCGGTGTTTTAAAGCCTTCACGGTTTGGAAAGAAGAAATCGGTAAGACGGGTGTACTTCAGCCAGCAACACACATTTGATCTAGTTTCTGTATTAAAATAGAAGCTAAAGAGCCCTTTCTCAACTCTTATTTCTCTTTATATGGCTTTCTTGACTTTATTAACTCCAGTCAGCATTCCTAAGTAGCTTTTTTTTTCTTATTTTTCAGCAGAAAAATGTTTTCACCTGGGCTAAATGGCTCTGCTCCTGCTCTGAGGGAGTCTGGGGGCTTGTAAAGGCTCCGCCAAGCCAATGAGCTGGGCTTTGGGGCTGAGCAGCCTGCGGCGGGCTGCACCAAGCCTCTGCCAAGGGCTCCCCACCGCACCTCCACCTTGGGTTCATGCAGAGGGGCTTCACCATGTCCCCAAAAGGCTGAGAAACACCTATTGACCAGCCAGAGACTTTTCCTGACCTGCTGAGATGGAATGGAAGCTCCTTTCCCATGGGGAGGATGCATTTGGAGAGGCCCCGTGCATTCCAGTAATTCCCCCCAATTACTTTAATTTCCCTCTCCACCCTTTTTCTGTAACTCTGCTGTGCCATTTGTGATGATGAAAAGTGCTTTAATCCCGAAAGAAAAAACAGACCCTGGAAATCAAAGTCTCTTGTTAGAGCTTCTCGGAATTGGAGTGGCTGGGGGCTAATAAAATCCCAAGTTACGAAGTGTCGCGGAGGCTGAAACCCTCCCGCCTGTCCCACAACAAGGGCGAAACAGGGTTCCATTCATCGTGGGGCCATCTCCTACGGAAAAGCTGAGAGGGGAGCCCGGTGATATATGCAGCACCGGCGGAAAGGCAAGGAACAGGCTGGTCTTTGTCGGAGGTGCCGCAGCCCAGGCTAGGCGGAGAGGCAGCCTTGGTGATGCTGGGATGTGCCAGACCTGGCTGGGACCGGGCTTCGGATCCGCCGAATTGGCGGCGGCGGAGGGAAGAGCCAGCGGCCCCGCAGAGGTGCCGGGGCTTCCTGCAGCAGGAAGCGTGGCCGGAGCAGCCGCTTTCCCTGCGCTTCGGGACTCGAGAGCCGAGCTGAGCTTTATCTGCCTGGCAGGGCAAAGAAAGAGGCTTTTTGCCCTGCGACCCTGCCCTACGGTTACTGCAACAGGCTCAGCCTGCCAGCGAACGCTCTGCCGCGCGAGGATGAGTGTTGGTCTATGTTCTGGGGCTGGGCAAAGAAAGGTTGCCTGCGCTAATCCTGAGCTGGGCTTAACTGCCTGGTGGGGCTGGGTGCGGGATTAACCAGGGCACGGTGAAATACAGTGCAATGGGTATGCACAGCGCAGGGGGGGGGACGGCACTGTGAGCCCCCCCGCCGCCGAGGACAAGCCCCAGCAGGGACAGGACTCCTGGGTTAGTTGTTAGTTGCATCTCCCTGTATGGAGCCTTAAGGGCAGTGACTGGCCTTAATGGCCCTGAGCAGCCTCACCTGGGGCCTCCCCACACCCATGGGCTTGCTCTATTTAAGCCCAGCCTGGGGCTGTTGTCCCTTCTCTGCCTCTGGCTTGGTGTGGAGGGGTGTGAGGTTGGGGAGAGAACCGAGCAGTCCCTCACTCCTGTTCCGTGGAGGTGGGTCAGCTGCTGCGCTGAAGGGCTGTTCTGCGAGGTCCCTCTGCCTCCTCCACCCTTTCTGTTTTGGAGATTAAAGCCCCTTCCTGGGTCCTTGGCAGCCACCTGATGGAGGAGCAGCTTTTTGGTAGGAAGAGGTTGGGTGGGAAAAAGCCCTTGTGGGGTGAGGGAGGAGAGGGTTTCATCTAGCAAATGCATTTTTGGGGATGGTGAGCCATGCCTGATGTGAAGCCAGTGGTGTGGGGGAGCAGGCAGGTGGGACCCTCTGGCTAAATCTTCCTCTTCCCGCTCCTGGCTGTGGTTGTGCAGGCAAACCTCTGGGGTGAGGACGTGAGGCCCAGGTTTGAAGCAGGATGGTTTTGCCTCTGCTGACCCTCCTCAGTGAGGATGTAGTGTGTGTGTGATTGTTCTTTTTTCTATTCCCTCCCCAACCCTGGTTTGAGTCCTTCCTCTCTGCTTGGCAAAGGGCCTACCTGCCCCTTGCACCTAGAGGAACACATGTAGGTTGTGTGTTTGGCTGCGGTAGTTTGCAGCCCTAAAGGCATGGAGGTCCCTGGGGAGCCTTCTGTGGGGCAAAGAGCCGGGCGGACAGGCTGGGCAGCCCATCTCCAGCCTGACCTGCTGTGTTTCCACCACAGGCAGTGGAGATGGGAAAGCTCTCCTGGAGAGTGGGTGGGGACCCCCGGTGTTCCCCCAAGAAGAGGTATTGCCAAGGGCTGCTTGGCCAGTAACCTCCAGGTTTCCTTTTGTTTCCTGCCATCTGCATAAATACCCAGGATAATTTTCCAGCAGCTTAACTCTCTGTTCCCAGTGTGGTCCCATGGGTCTTGCCCGATGGGTGAGAAGCTGTGCTTTGGAGGCAGGATGTAGAGGTAAACTAAGGTAACATCATGTCGGTTGGGTTGACGTGATGATCTTTAAGTTGCTAAATTACCATGGGTTATGATAGCCCGCTTAATGCAGGAGATTTACAGACCATCAGTTCATATAACCGCCTTTCCAGAGCCTTCTATATCTTCCCCTCCTCAGAGCCAGGCAGTGCATATATGGGAATGGATTTGCTTGGGAAAAATGTTTTGTTCTATCAAGAGCCCCAGGGGGTATATATATATATATATTTTTATTTTTTTTTATTTTAGGACATGATATTTTTCTATATTCTGTTTTGGGGTTTTTGGAAATTTGGCATCGGCCAAGGAACATCGCCTGGCTGCGCTTCGCAAGGCTGAGCGTGCCTCTCCTGGCATGGGGCTGTTTTCTATGGTGCAGACGAAGCTGGACAAATCGGTCAAGCAGAAGGTGCCGGAGGAGGAATTAACTTTTAAAACACACACAACGCGTGTGCAAAATATTCTTCCGTAATGCAGCGCTTGGGATTTGGGCAAATGACAATAGCAGAGCAGTGGGGCTGTGTGGGATGCACGCCTGGCCTGCCTGCAGCTATGGTCCAGCCAACGCAGGCAGGACTGGGGAGCTCTTGGCAGCCACTGAGGAAATGCTGTGAGGTTTTTTTTTTTTTAAAAAAATAATCATTATATTGGCCAATGTGTCTCTGGTTTCCCAATGGTTCCCCCTGCCTGGGTACCCTGAGTCTGATGTGTTCCCCTATGGCTGAGCTGGATGTAAGGATTTAATGAGCAAAAAATTGGATTTACGGATGCCCCCCATCCTTACTGCATTTAAACACACATTTTTGGTAGCGAGTGGGGAACCCTGCCTGGCTGAGCAAGGGTTGCTTTTGCGATGTGCCTACCACCAGCAAAACCCATCTGGCAGAGAGGGTTGGGGGGAAAAATTAACTGTTAAAACACACATGTACAAAACTCCACCTTGCAGGTAGGCTCAGTCGCTGCCAGACGGGCAGTGCCCATCAGGAACTGTAACTTGAGTGGCATTTGGGTCCGGTGACAAGGATGGGAATCTGGGAGCTGCTCTCATGAGGGGCCGTGAGGCAGGTGCAGAGGAGAAGCACCATATGTTAAACAGCCCCGAGGAGGCTTTCAAGCCTCCGTTGTAAAAATCCCCCGTCTTTCTCCCTGTATTTAATGCATCTTTGTATGGACACTAATTCCTCAAGTATCCACGCCAGGGTTGACTTTTAGTATGTTTGTCCAGGCAGGCTGCCAGCGAGCGGTTCCTACAAGGCTCCCAAGCTCCGACATTTGTTAACGCCGCAGTAAATCACAGCGGCTCTTTGGGCAAGGTTTTTCTTGACAAAACGGCGGAGGCGAGAAAAAGAGAGAAGAGACCGCAACAAAATGCAAAGGGCTTATTTAAGTCGGAGAAGAGTAACCGGCCCGAATGAAGCAGATGGGGGACAATGAGGGGAAACTTCCAGCTCTGCGCCCCCTGTCTCCCCTATTCATTGGTGGGCAACAACTCAAAGGGGGAAAAGCCCGAGGTTGGTACTTTTGGCTGGGGAAGGTGATGAGGGAAGCCCAGCTGGCCAGGTCAGTCATGGTGTAAAGGTCTTAGTGGGGAAGTGTCAGACTGAGCTGAAGCTTTGGTATTGGTGGGGTTGTAAAATCCCCTGCACCAAGCCCCTTTGACAACTCTTGTTCCCCCGCTGTGTTTTGGGGGAGGATGTGTGACGTGGTCCCTTTAGCAGCTGGCTGTGGGTTTGGGTGGGGAAACAGCTCACTCGGTGTTATTGAACCAGGAGCTCTCACCCCACAGCAGCCACCTCTGTGGCAGCATCTCCATCCCCATGTGGGCTGCATCCCCTCTCCCCGTGCCTCCCCCCCAGGCCCACTGCAGCGTGAGTATTTATTTACCCCTGCCAGCCTTCTGTCTTCCCTCTTTTCCCCAGCTTATTTATGGCCGTTGCCTTTCAGCTCCCGGCCACTGCAGCCTGAACTTGGCCATTATGCGCGGCTCGTTGCGGAGGCCATCAATCTGCGGGGCCAGCGTGCAGCCTGATGGACTTCCCTCATCATCATCAATTTTCCCTGCCGTGCCGGTGCATCCCTTTGGATCTGGGGCAGCTGCACATGTGCCACTAGTGGCCTCCGCACTCCCACCCTGGACACCCGCCTCATCCTCACAGAAGCCTTTTGTCCTGGGATGCTCACAGGCATCAGGTGGATCTGTTTGGTCCAGATGTCCAGGCAGGGCTTGGGGTGACATCAATGAGGTGATCGGAGTGCACTGCACAGAAAAAAATGCACATTATTTCGCTCTGAATAAGCACGGTGGAGTCCTGCTTAGCCAGCCTGACATTTAAGCAAATTCTCTATATAAATTTGGCAGGAAAGTTGTTTCTATTCTATATGTTCAGTGCAGGCAGAGTCAGGCTTTGCTGCCTTTGCAGATTGATGCCTTCAAAGGGGCTGCAGAGCTGAAGCTGCTGCATTTCTAGGACTCGAAAGGGTGTTTTTGCCCATCACACTGTGTGTGGGTGCTGTCGAAGCAGCGCACCCTGACACGCACGCGGTGCTGGGGTGGGAGGCGGCAGCTCTTTAACAGCAGACAGCAAAACTCCCCCCAGTTTCAGAGTGACGTCGGGGAGGACTGCGTGGGTACCGCCAGCTGCAGGGAGGTGTTTTGGAGGGGAGGTGAGAGACGCTGCTGAGCTCTCCCCTTCTGGTGCCAGCAATGCGATAGCCTTTGGACTGCGCCAGTTTTTGGGAGGTGCAAATCCCCCAGAGGAATTGCTGGGGCTGCAGGGAGATGGCACCCAGCTCAGCCCTCCCATGTGTGCCCTGCCAGGGCCATGGGACTTTTGGGGTGTCTAATGCCTCCCTGAACTGTCCCAGCCACCCCCTCCTGCTTGTTAGGGGCAGGAAAGCAGGCTGGAAACTTGAAGGTAATTCTCAGTGGTTAAGACGGTTTCATCCTGATCTACCCAGAATAAGTCAGACCTTGAAATAAGGCACTGTTCAGTTAAAATAATCAGGAGAGCTCCTTCAGCCAGGCTGCGACTGGGGCCCCGTGGTTTGCTGGGTACACTTGTCCGGGGCTGAGGGATGCTTTTTGTGGCGGGATTTTGATGCAAACTGGCAGAGGGCCATGGGCAGCTTTGCTCTGCGTGGGAGCCATGCTCCCATGGGAGGCACTGCTGCCCCCCCCCCTCTCTGCAAGCAATTTTGATCCTTCTGACAAACGACTCCCCCAAAAGCCACAGCCTCCGCTCCCCAGCAGAGATTTTGAGGGATCAAAGTTGCTTGGGTTAAAGCAATGTGGGGCTGGCCACTGATCAGACAGAAGCATCGCAGGAGCTTAATTTCATTAGGAGCACTAGTCAAAGGCCCTGGGTGTCCTGTGGATGCCGAGAGCGGCTCCTGGGATGTCGACCCCTGCCCACAGCCGGTTTGAGTGTGTTACTGTGGCTCTGCTGCTGCCTTGCAGTGGGTGACGCTGGGCTGTCACCCTCTGACCTGCGTGGGGAGGTGCAAAAGCCCAGGCTGGGTCTCGCTCAGCTGCTTCACGTTGCTGCCTCATTCGAAAATAACCATGTGGCCGTGGTGGCCTGGCTGGGGGGTGAGCAGCCGGTGGCGTGCCTCTCCTTCCCACTGGTATTTTTAGGGGTGGCATTTAGACTTGGCGCAGGTACAAGCAGCCAGAAAATGTGTGGCATTTCCTCTTCCTGACAGGCGATCCGGGGAGGCTGGATGATGCCTGTGGTCCTGCTGCGCTGGCTGCCCGCAGGTGACTGGTATGAAAAGCAGGGGCACTGAAATAATGTCACCCCCTGGCCCTGCTGCCCAAGGAGGCACTGGGGTTTAGTGAGGTTAGTGCTTGTGGGTCTGGCCAAAACGGGGTGGCAGCATGTTGCGCAGTACCTGCCGTGCCTCTTCCCCTTAAAGCAGGGCTTATTCCCAGTGTGGGCTACTGGATCAAATCACCAAAATATCACTGTTTTGCACAAGGAGCTTTTCCAGGGGGCAACTCTAGCTGCTGGCTGCTATGATGGGGATTTTTGCTGTTGGTCTGGTATGAGCCAGGAACTCTGAGCTTGAGCTGACTTCGTGCCCCCCATTGAGCCTGACGTCTTCTGACGCTGTCACAGCTTGAGCAGGAGTAGCAGCCTGGCCAGCCGATGGCCTCTCTGCCCGATGCATTTGCTGTGAGCAGAAAAATGTGACCTGTAGTCTTGCCCTTACCCATCTCCTCTCCTTCCCTTCACCTGGAAAAAAAAAAAAATAAAATCCAGTGTTGAAGATCCATCTGGAGAAGTCTTTTAGGAGGGGAAGCCCATAAATTTCCCTCTGGCTCCCCGACCCTTGGTTTCCCCAGGGAGGCGTGTGGAGGGAGAGGAAGCGTTTTCCCCATGGCAGTGACATGGAGGACAGGGGTCTCCCCTTGCTGAGCCAGATGTTATATAGATCTGCAAACCTGGGCTGTCAGTGGGGAAAGGTGCCCAGACCTATGTCCTGAAGTCAAGGAAAAGGATGCTGGCAAGAGGGCTATGAAAGCTTTGCTTTGTCCTGCTGGGGATGGTACTGGGGGAAACAGAAGCCCCTCAGCTTTGCCCAGCAACACGTACCTCCGGCATGTGTGCAGCAGGGAGCGGTGGAGGTGAACCTGATCTCAGTATTTCCATTTGATACATTATATAGTGCATCATTACTCTTCGAAGCCATGTAAAAATCGGAAGCGCTATTCTCTGGAGCCTGTCAGGGAGGAAACCTGCGGTCTTTTATCAGCCTGGGCTGTCCTGGCTGTCGCAGCAGTCCATCCCACAGCACACACGTTTGGATTTCAGCACAGACGCTCCCTGTGGTGTACCTGAGCCTGAGGCTGAACAATACCAGCTTTCTTCCCCAGGAGCGGAGTGGTGCTGCCCTGCCTTTCCAAAGGGGAGATTTATGAGGTGCTTGACTGCAGGGGACACTGACACGGATCGCCTCTGTTCCTCCCCTGCTCAGGAAGAAAGGGAAGGAAAAGGGTTCATTTTCAGTAAAGGCTGAATAGCAGTTGTCACAGTGGCACCTGGCTTTATCCTGGTCTGGGTAATACGGTACGGTGCAGCACTGAGTAATGCCTCTACGCATAAAAGATGGGTTTCAAAGCTAAACTCGGCTTTGATTTCTAGCAATGGAGTGTTAATGCTGGATCAATTAACCCAAGGCTTCCTGTCTCCTTCCCATGAAAACAAGGCATGTCCTAAGGCAAGCTGCATCCGTGAGCTTCGACTGAAATCTGCTGCTCACCTTGCTGCTGCCCCAGGCCAGGCGGGCTCAAGGCACTGGGGTATTATATTGCTAATCCTAATATCACCCTCCACCTGTTTTAAGGAAAAGTGAAGAGCGGCCAGCCAGCTGTGAACCTGAAGCCATTGCATGGTGCTCCCCACAATGCGTTATGTGGCTGGACAGGGCTGGGAGGTGTCCCCAAACACAGTCGGAGTAGTGGCACCTCTGACCTGCTTGGTGAGGACATTTCACTCTTGTTCCAGCTGACTATAGGCTATAAAGCTACAGGTTATAAAGCTACTGGTGTCTTCCTGCTGTCCCTTAATTTTGCCTTGGGAAAGCCTGGGTCAGGTTCACCTCTGGTTAGATGCTGACACCCTGCCTGGGGTGAGGGCAACAAACCACCCACCCCAGGCCACGCTTCTCTTTCAGTTTGCTGGAGGATACTGTGGCTCCGTTCCAGGTTGTAAAAGGAGATTTCTTTGGGGATCCCCCAAGGAAAGGTGCCAACCAACCTACTGCTAAGGAAGAAGATGGGGAGTTTTCAGAATACCTTAGGTGGGCAGAGCCTGGTCAGTGTCCAGAAGAGTTGCTTTTCTCTGAAGGAGTCATCCCCACCTCACCATGAAGGACCCACAGATGCACCCCAGCAAATCCCCGCTGCGACTGTAAGCTGGGAAACAAGGTAAGAGGCACAGCCCAAACCCAATGTATGCCACAAATGGCCTTTCTGCAGCCTCATAGCTGTGCATCCTGCTCCAGGCACCTTCAGGAGAGCAGCTCCTGCTAAGGCTGTGTTCCTGGGGTGGCAGCGGAAGGGCTGTGGTGATTTATTTGCTCAGGTAGCCAGAAAGGGCTCCCCAGGGCACGTGGAGGTGTTCCTTACCTGGCTGTGCCCCCTCTGAATGGCTGCATGGGCTGAAGTGGGGTGTCCTTACCAGAGGAATCGCCCGGGAGGGTTTAATCCACCTATGTGATCCTCACCGTGCATTGCTGTGTGTCCTCCTCCAGGACTGATGTTATCCACAACTTTGGCACTCAGTGGGGATTTAAAAGGTCCGTCTCTGTCCTCCTGCATGTATGTGTGTGTGTCCGTGCTGGTGTATGTAACAGCTCGAGGCTCAGGGGGATGTTGCTGGCCGCTGTTTTTGCAGACAACTCTGCACCTGTTTCTCCCCAAAGGTTTAAAGCATAATAAAAGGATATAAATACCGCAGTGACGCTCGCACGGGCCAGCTCACGGGCGGCGTGCAGGCCGCTCTGGGGCCATCAGCTGTGCCTTGGCGGGCGCCGCTGTTCAGGGAAGGCAATGTGAAACCCTCAGTCTTGCGACATCAGGGAGAGAGGGTTAAGATTTCTTTTTTTTTTTGGGGGG
>VZTL01038724.1:17397-34482 GCA_013400535.1 Scopus umbretta
CCCCAAGCCTGTTTGGCAGATGTGTTTATGAAAATGTGTGTTGGTGCCAGAGAGGGGCTCCTGGGACCACAAGTTATCTCTGTGTGGACCTGCGGCAGTGGCAGGTTATATTTTGGGCAGCTGCGTGTAGCTGCAGATGAAAGGAGAACTGGGGTTTGCAACGATTTCTTCCCCCCCACCAGCCTCCTGATGTGCCTGGCGTGGGAGAGTCATCCTGCACGGTTTCCTTCCAGAGAAGGCTCTGGTTTTGCAATCAGGAGAGGGAGAGATCAGCCCTGGTGCCCAAGCGCTGCCCGTGTTGGTTAAAAGGTGTCAGGAAGGAGCGTGCTCCTGCCCATGGGAAGCCTGTGCTTGAGATAAAGGGTGGCCCCAGATGTTGCCCCCATGGATCCCACCCGCTCTCTGCAGCAAAAGCCTGTAAGCCTGTTTTCTGATGTCACCCTCTGTCATCAGGGTGACCGGTATGACGTCACGGGGGAGGATTAGGACATCCCCGGAGCAGCAGGTGCTGGTGGCCGCAGGTCCCCTCTGGCACGCATCCCGGTGGCCTCTGCACGCTCTCGCCACTCTCCAGGGAAGGAGCCTCTTTCCAGGAGATGGCAGCAGCTTTTCAGAGCTGGGACTGCATTTCCAGGCCATTTCTGAGGACCGGCAGCCGGGAGAAATAATGGGGACAGAAGACCCGGCTGGGTGAAATGGAGAGGGTGCCTGGGGAGCTGCCGTTGTGACGGCGGGCATGTGGGGTGATGGCAAGTCTGTCCCCGGTGATGCTCCTGGGGGTGTCACATGTCCTTTCGAGGCTTCCTCGTCTCGCAGGAGGCATCGCTGAAGCTTGTGGTTACTGTTTTTGACAGCCTGGAGTGCTTTCTTCCTGAGCTGAACCTTCTTATGAGATGATTTTGCTTCTGTATTTTTGCGCGCATAAAGCGTTTGGAAACTTTACAGGGCAGCGATTTTTTGTGCGATGGAAAGCGCTGCCTGAGAGCTCCTTATGGGCCCCCAAGGCATGTAAGCACCTTCATAAATGTGTAGGTAGGACCGGAGGGACAAATGCACTGATCTTCTTACCGAGCTGTCATGCGGCTGTTAAGGGAGAAGAGTTATAGTTTTGCTTCTAGCTGGGATAAAGCATGTTGGCAGGACAGCTGTCTTACCCCAGGCCTGCTAGGAGGATGGTATTTAAGCTTTGCCTAAAAACTAGCCCAGCGGTGGGAGAAGGAGCCCAGATATGGGGCATCCTCCTTTGGAGAGCTCAGCAAACCCAGGATTTGGGGCAAACTGGGCTGGTGAGAAGAGCTGAAATGTAAAGCTTCTGCACAAATCAACTTCCCCCGAATTCCCGGGAAAATGTTAAAAAGAGGATAGCATAAATAGCACAAGGATTGCATTTTACAGTGATTTCTTTCAGCTCTTGGTGCTGCCAAGCAATCTGTTTGCTGCAGGCAGAAGGCAATGCTTGCTTCCTTCGTTTCCATGAGCACGTCTGGACCAGAGTAGCCAATGTTTTAGGAAACAATGTGGCACCTAAAGCTTCACCAGTGCTTTGAATTAATTTGAAGTAGTCGACCGAACACCTCATCCAGCCCCCAGGCACACAGAAAGCCTCTGAGGCTGCCTCAGAGCCTTCCAGCACAAGGCAAAAGGATTTCAGGAAAGCAAATGGAAAATGCTTTGGAAATTGGTCATAGTGGCTGGAGTTTGCCACTGTCCTCCTCCTGGCAGGAGGAATTTACTTGTCCCTGGGATGAATATGGCCTTGGCTAAATAAGGAGCTCTTGCACATGGCCAACAACTCAGCTGTGTTTCAGGGTGGAAGGTAGTATGAAATGGCTTGTAACAGCACCGTGGTCTTCTCAGGCCAGTGCGGAGTTGAGGTTTGCTCCATCTTGGAGCCTCTATGGCCTGATTTCAAGCTCCTTTGTCCTGTGTATCATTCAGGCACATCACCCTCCTCCCTAAAAACTGCACTTTGCCTCCAAATGCAGAAGTGGCCCTTCCGCAAAAAGGCTGGTCCCTATGAGCTGTTGCTGGGACATGGCCTACAAAACACATTTGTGGGACCTTGCCGAATGCTGTGGTGTCTACAGGTTCTTGCTCACCCCAAATCTCCTGTGAGGTCGCCCTTCTTCCCGTGCCTAATGCGTGCCACTTTGGTGGGGTTACGCATCTCTGGCACCCCATTGCCTTTCCTTCACCCGGGCTGGAGAGCCCAGCTTTGCTTTGCTCCTGCCTGCTCCCTGCTTTGGCTCACTTGTTTTTCGCTTTTCTGTGACAAGCAGGTGCCAACAGGCCTTTTGCTTCCCATGGCTGCCCTCCTCTTCCTCATCTCTTCCCACCAGTTGACTGTGCAATGGGACCAGGGAGGGAGGGCTCCCCCAGCCCCAGCTGACACTTTCTGGCCTAATGGCTTTGTGAGCAGCTCCAGAGACAGCTGGAGGCTCCCTGGGCTGAAGAGACATGCACTGCTCATAAATAAACCCCGTCTGTCAGTCCTGCTGCTTGGGTGTCTGTCTGCCGCCCTGTCCCCCAGAGTGGGGAAAAATGGTGATTAACAGAGGGCTGGTTCCCAGCAGGGTGCCCAGAGCATCCCTACTGGGTGCTGGGACATGTCCCCACGTAGGGCTGGGCCCCTGTACCTCCATGGGCCTCCTGAGTGGGGAGAAGGTCTCACCAGCTACTGCGCAGGGACCAGTATCGTCTAGCAGCGACTGGAACACCATTTCTGGCCATGGTTTCCAGCTTTTGTCACCTCCCAGAGGTGGTCCAGGAGGGCGTGTCGCCCTGACCCCCCCTGCCCTTGGACGTGCGATCAGGTGGAGGGTCAAGAGCTCCTTAAATCTGTGTTCGTACCAGAGCAAGAAGGGCTTGTGGTGCTACCCATGGAAAGACTCGGGGGGAGAAAAGTTGTTCCGTTCTCTCTGCCCTACATCTGCGGAGGGCAGAAGGCTTTGTGAGGAGATGGTTTAATGGGAAATTTTCTCTGGACTGATCCAAATACTGGTCTTGTGGTTGGTGAGCATAGTTTGTTTTTTGGAAGTCCTTGCAGGATGTGAACAGAATAAGCCTCAAATGATGACTGAGAGGGACTTGAGGGGAAGTAGGTGCCACCTGCACCCACAGGGCAGTCACTGCTGTCCTGGTGCTCTTGATGTCTTACAAGCTCAAAGGCTTTGGGACGATGGCTTTTGGGTGTACATGTGCAGACAATTAATTCCTCTGTGCTTCTGCTTTCCCTTTTGTAAAATGAGGATAACAGGGCTTTGAGATCTAAGGCTATATAAGCAGGGACTGTTACAGTTCATTGTGATGAATCTTACTCAGAGCCCTGCCTTACGTACCCACTTGTTGCAGCAGGAGGCATCAAAGTCGGCATGCCAGGAACAAAATGAAGGTAATGGTTTGGATCTTGGGATCGTCTGCAAATCCTCATGCCTTTGATAAGAAGAGTGAAGCCCTTCCTTTTAATCAAACAGCGCGATTGGCTGTCTTACAATGTTTTTTTTTGGTTTTTTTTTTTTTTTTAAAAAAAAAAAAAAGGCCTGTGGGAAGGGAGCAACCTCCCAAGTGGTGGCAGGGGTGCAGGGGGGCTGCCAGGAGACAGTTTGCAAAGCAAGGAGAGATAAGATGCCAAGTGACAGCCGCTAGTGAGCTGCTTCCAGAGGACAGGGTATAAATAGACAACAAAGGGATTTGGTGTCAGAGCAGCGCTCGCGCCTTCCTGCTGCCCAGCCCGGCAGGCGCGAGTGGGGAAATGCAGCTGAGCTGAGCCAGTGAAATCTGCTCTGGGATTTAAGTGCGTATGGATAACGTAATGACAAGATAAGGCATTTATCAGCCTGTTATAGGCTTCTGTCCATCTGCAGCGGGCTTGCTTGGTGGTGCTGATTGGCCATAGCAGGTGGCACTTGGATGGACTAACCCCCCAGCTAACCTCCTAGCCAGAGCCTGGAGCCGCTGGCTCCTGCCTTGACTGCCCAGACTTCTATGCGAGGCTGTCACCGTCCTAAAAAGGTGCCTGGCTTGTCCCAGCTCTATCCCTGGCAATTTACGGTGACACCTGCCATGTGCTGCCCCAGGTCTGGGCTCATCTGGCCCCAGCCGCTGCTCCTGCTGGGTGCCTGGGCTCTGCATGGGGGGCTGGCTTGTCCTGTCTGCCGGCCGTGCTGGGCAGGCTCCAGACTTGGTTGGGCTTTTCCTGCCCAGTGTCCTCCTCTGGCTGGGCTGTGCTCCCCTCTGAGATGCTGTTGTACCCAGATGCTACGTTTCTACCCCATTTCCCAACCCCTCTCGGGGTGGGAACAAAACCACCAGGCTGGTGATGGTGTATAGTTATGATGGGTTGATGCAATGTTGTTTTGCCATAGCAGCACTCATAGTATAGGGGTACTGTTTCTTAAAATACCAAGGGTGGTGCATCAGTGGGCAGTAAGTCTTCTCCAGCTTGCTGGCTATTTTCAAAACCACCATAATTTTCATAGCGTTACCTGTGGCAGCACTCTGCTGATGCCTTTCAGGTAGCTTTCTGCCTTCCAGAGTCTGGATTTGTTTCATAGTCTGCTGCTGGGGTTGGCAAGTTTCGGCTCCTGTGATGTGTGTGTCCTGCCCCGAGTAGCTTGCATGGATGCTGTAAAGCACCACCCTAAAGACTACAAGGACTTGGTGAAAAGAACAGATTTAGGCTGAGGAAGGAAAATGAGTGGAAATCATTTTCCCATCATAAAAACTGCACAATGGGAAAATCAGCCCAGCCTCCAAGAATAAATGTTCAGGTTTGTCTATGCCAGTGTCAATCTGTGCTGCCTTTCCCCGTGGAAGGGTGCAGGGAGAGGCATCTGCGGGGGCTTGCAGCGAGCTCAGCTGTGAGGATGCTGCAGGCTGCGGCGCTAGGGATGGACGGACCGACAGTGGTATTCGGGGCTGGGAGCACAAAGCAGGACTGCTCCCCTGTCTGTCGGCCATGTGAAATTCCTGGGATACGAGGGTCTTTTGTGTGGGGATCAGCTGTCAGCCGGCTGCCTATTTTTAGGGTGGCAAATCCCACGCTATGCAAGGGGAAGGCTGATGGCGAGAGAGGTGTGCGGGGACACTTGTGTGTGCCTCTTAGGCAGACCTCACCTGTGCTCCTGCGCTGCAGGTAGTGCTTTCTACTGTCACTTATACCACTCCATGGGTGTAGGTATATAATTGAGCAAAGACTCGGTATTTATGCACAGTAGTGTCTGCTGATGGGTTCGGCCGGCTTCTTACAGAAATGAAGTGTGATAGGATAGAAGCGCTTCTGTGCATGGGCCTCTGATGTGTCCCCTCCACTGGCCAGCTCCAGCCTCAGCTAAGGGCAGGGAGGGAGAAATCTCCAGAGGTTTTAAATTTTCTCAGGGTTTGGAAAAATAGGTGCTATTGCAAAAAGGTTAAAAAAAAAAAAAGGATATCTTTTCATGTTCTGCTTGAGGGGAAGGCTGTGTGTGAGCACAGCTTGTATCAGACACCAGTGAGTTCAAGCCAGATGTTTGAGGACGTAGTAAATGGGGCTGCATAAACTCTACTGCTCTGCAGCTGTGTACGACGGCACGTATCTTCCTGTGCCAGGGCTCTGTTCTGCATAGATGGACTTGTTCTTTATGACCAGGTGTATGGAAATGCATCCATGTGTACAAATACAGCTTTCTGGGGTTTGTTCGCTTGTCTCCAGGTGTGACCTGAAAGCTTTGCTTACATGTAGCCGAAGACGTCATTCATTGAGCAAAACCAGTTTTTGCATAATTTTTTTTAAGCTAACGTATAGCATCACGATGCTTTTTCCACCAACTCAGCTCATGGATTCATCACCCACACCGGTGATGCTGAGGGAGAGGAAAAAAGCTCATAGCTGCTCTTTTTAATAAGAAAGCCTTGCAAATGGTCTGATGGAGAAACGTCTCTGCCAGCAGCACACACGCTTTCTTTACATGTGCTAAACTGCTCGAGATGCAGCTGAATTTCTTTAAACAAATGCCTTTTGTTTAAAAACATTTTGACGAAAGTGTTGCAAATGGATTTTTTTGTTTTCTCCATAGGAAGCGAACACTTATGGAAGCATCTTTATCTGAAGTGGGATTTTCAGTTACGTGAAATTTAAATGTACATGTTCCTTTCTCTTCCATTTTTCTTACAAAAATGTTTGGTTTTATGTTTTGTAATTTAAAAAAAAAATCCATCTTTTATTTTTTTGTCCTCTTTTCAGTACATAAAACCAGAAAACTAGTACAAAGGAAAATGCTGCAACAATTCACCTGCCTCCCAAACTTGTTGCCAAACATTTTGAAGGCCTTTTCCTGTGGAAGGATGCTTTTTTTTCTGTGCCCAGCCCTGATTAGAAATTAGTATTCTTGGAAAGGATTTCCTAAAAAGGAAGACAATTGCCGTGTCTCCTCATGCTTCTCTAAAAATACACAATCAAAGGTCCAGGCTGATCAGAGTGTAAATGTACAGCAACGTGCTATGGCGCTGCAGTTTGGAGAGCTGCTTGATGCAACTCGGAGCAAAGGCAAGGAAGACTACAATTGCTTTCATCTGCTAATTACATCTGTTGCCTATCAGGGCTTAAAAAACTACAAAAATAAGAAATATTTGCGCGCGGGGTGCAGCAATTCCTGCAGCAAGCAAGCCCTGTGTTTTTACCTGGTGTAAAGAAAGGGTTGTTTATCAAAGGAATGACAAATGCCTGTAATGCTGGGATGCAGCGGTGTTATCTTGATTGCCAAAGCCGTGTGGGATACAGCTCCCCGCTCTTCTGCTCTGGGTGGCAGTGCTTGCTGTCAGCGCTCTGCAGTGTTACAGCTTTTCATGGAGATCCTCTGGATTTGTGGAATGAGATGGGGGATGTGCTCTCCAAAAGTTGTGCTGTGAGGTTTATGCGCTTGTATGTGTACCTGCTCCTGGCTGGTGGGAGAGCAGCACTGATGATGCAGTGTCCCAGAGGCTCCTCGGCACCAGTGAGGTGGCCTCAACCTCCTGTTGGTTTTATTTTCTTGCTGGTTTCTGCCCCCATCCTGGAATAAACATATGGGTATGTACAAGCCTGGAAAGAGAAAGCAGAGTCTGCACCTAAAACCTCTCCTGCATCGAGCCAGAAGCTCCTGGCCCACATGTTTTCAGGGCAACTTCTGCAAGAAATGGAACTGCTTGGGCACCTCTTCCAAGTGCACATAGGTTAGCAGTAAAGCGCCGTGCGCTTTGGCAGCCTGCTGTTGAAGTCCTGACATATGGGGATGTGATGGTCCTGGACTGCAGACCCCCTCTGAATAATGCCAGCAATTGAAAACAACAGGGGGAAATGAGAACTTCAGGATGACAGCCACTCCTCTTAAAAAAACCAAGACCAAACCCAAACCAACAACCGAAAAAAGCCCCTAACCCCAAGCTTGGTCTGAGCAAAGAAACAGTGAGGGCTTGCCAGCACTAGTGGCTTGCAGCAAAGTCTTGGCGTTTGCAGAGCGGTGGCCAGGGTGTTACGTTTTTGACTCTAAATGAGGTTAATGGAAGTTACATGTACTCGAATCCCCGTGCACTACTTTGAAAATGCAGGAGCTAACAGTGGTTATTTATTGATTTCATTTTGTCCCTCTGGCTTGTGTGGGAGGTTGAAAGTAAGAGAGCAGCCGCCTGCATGCATATGTGTATGAGAGGGAGGGGGAGAAAGTGTGTGTATGGATATGGAGAACGTGGGGCTGGTGCTTTAGGAAGTTTGCAGTCCCTAGGTCTGGGGGTTTTTCCAGGCACCAGTTCAGATGGTCCACGGGGGCCCTGCCTCTACGTGCCCATCCGTCCTCAACCAGGCGGCTGTCCTGGGCAGCGTGCTCTGCTTCGCCTGCAAGCTGCCCAGGGTTGCAAAAATTGGCAGGGCAAGGAGGAGCAGAGAGCCACGGGGTAAGCTTTGTACCACAGGGACACCGGGTCAAAAACCCACAGGAAAAAGTAAACTTGAGTCAACTTAAAAGGTTGATTTTTTTTTTTTTTTTTTTTTCCTTCTTTCTTCCCCCCCTGTTTCTAGTCTTTCAGAATCTCAGCCCATGAAACTTGGCGGTTCCTCAGGATGGAGGAGGGTGGCTTCTTGTTTACATGCAGCAGTCGGTACCCAAGCATGCCCAAAACATCTGTCATCAGTGGAAATGAGCATTGCTCTGGCAAGGCTATTCTCTCTTTGCAGTAAAGAACAAGCAAATTTGCTTATTTGTGGTTAATGCTTGTTCCAGATGGCCAGAAATAATACATGACCCACAGCCCCACCATTGCCCAAACTATTGAAGTGCTGTGGAACATGTTTCCAGCACAAAGACAAGCTTGGGGAGATTGTTTAACTTACTGGTCTCCAGTTTGGAGCAATTCCTTCAGCCACAATATAAATGCAGCCTCCCAGCAAGACTAAACTTTCTCAGATGAGAGCAAAATTCACAGAGAACTGTGCTCCTCTGTCGTCCTCCACTGACATGATGGCCTCCATGCCACCATCTTGATGGCTGCTTTGAGGCCAGTGTTTGCCATTGAAGCAGATACAGACCCTCCACTTGACACCGCAGACCATGGTTCACCTCTTGTGTTGATGCTATGACTAGGCGGTTCGTATGCATTTTGTATGTTATACTTATATGCCACCTGTATATGGGAATTTTTGCATGGGGTAGATGCTCTTGGTGAAGCCTGGCCAATATTTCTGCCTTTGCTGCTACTAAAAGTCATGGGAACGGAGGGGGACTTCCCATCTCGGTGCCCCAGGGTTGGTTTGATTTACGACTGCCCTTGCTAATTCAAGCTGGTTTTTTTTTTTTTTGTTTTTGCAGTGCAGACAAAGCCCTAACCTGCCAAACCCTTTCTGTGTGAATTTTATAGGACTAGAATAGAGGTCTCCAGAGGAGAAAGTCTACCTTCCTGCTCTTCAGTTTGCTGGCAGATCTGTTATGAGGTGAGAGATATTTTCCTGTGTTGTGAACTGCCTTTCTGGCAGTGGTGATGTGGTGCGAGTAGTCTCGGCCAGGGTGTGGGGAGCAGGGGGGCTCTAGACCTGCACCCCTGGCCTGTGATGCTTGCCCTGCTATGGAAAAAGGGTCAGTGGCTTTTCCGGCCTTCATGCCCAGAGCAAGTCTCCTCTCTCCTGCCCTGGAAAAAGTGAGCCAGAGGGAGGTGAGATGATTCAAAAGGGGCTGGGAGGAGAGAGAATGGGGCAAAGCTAAATATCATCCGAGTCTTATGCCTGCAGAGTGACAGACGTGTATGATGACCCTCCCCTGTACTCCAGCATCCATAAAACTATTCTCTGGGGTGTCCTTAAACGAAGAAGCATTTCCCTAGGCGAGCCCTACCTTTCATGCCCTGGCCCTGCACCCTGCTAACTGGGGGTGATGTCCAGCCATGCTGCCTCTGGCAGCTTCCAGAAGCCTATTGCCCGTGTCACCTCAGGCACAGCCCCCTTGCAGGAAAAGGGTTACTTGCCGAGATGCAGCTCTGCCTAATTAAGAGTAACAGCATCTTCTGTTGCAGTGAGATTTGGGTTTTTTGAGCATTTATCACTCGGGAGCTTCACCCCGAAATAACTGGTTGGGCCAGACTTGGGACCCTGTGCATTAACCCTTTGTTCCAGCCCGGCCTCCAAGATCTGCCTCCTTTTGCTCCCAGTTGAGTCCTGCTGTGATCCAGGCAACTGCCAGCAGTGAGACGCAGCCAGGATGTCTCAGATGTGCTTTCAGGTTGGAGCAAAAATGAGGTGAAGCCTCCATGTGTCTTATGGTTTTGACCCCAAACAATACGCTGACGGCATAAATTAGGAGTTGGCTCAGGCTCACTTGAAGCTCAGCCCAGGTTTGCTTGAAACTCAGCCTAATTTCTCCTGAAAGCAAAGCTGAGTGGGAGAGGAGCTAGGGAGGGTGCGCTCGGCAGGTCACAGCAGCCTGAAGAGCTGCAGTTTATCAGCTTACAGCAATTATCAGCCCACAAAAGCAGGACTGCCTGTATTTCCAATTTCTTGCCTATACAGAGCCGTGCAGATGATGGGAGAAGATGCTCTTGGAGGCTTGGAGTGAACTGGGGGTCGGCAGTAGCAAGGATCCTGGCTGCCCTTGGCTCTGAAAAGAGTTAGGCACCTAGACATCCTCCCTGATCAACCCCCTGGTAAAAAAAAATCTTTATTTCCCCTGTTGCTGCCTTTCCACGCAGGTGCTGTGAGTCCTGGCCGGTGGCTGCAGCAGCTCCTTTTGTTTTTGTGCTTCTCGAGGCAATTCTCAGCCACTGCAGCGGGAGAGAGGTGGGGCGCCATGTGGACCCTCATTTCCCAGAAATGGAGAAGAAAAATGACTGACAAAAATATAGAGAAGGGCTTGCTGCTCTCAGCGTTAGCAGCTGCTCCCTGAAATGGGCTGTAATTTGGAGGGTCAGTCTGTATTTCCATGACAAGAGCAAGCAGCCAAGCTGGAGGAAAGCTTGCAAGCTGGAAAAATTGAGCAGAGCTGGTAAGTCTTCCTCAGTTGGTGGGCTCAGCCAGGGAATGGGCACCTGGTGCTGTGAAGGGTGCTAGTGGGATCAGGGGCTGCTGGGTGCCCAGGGAAAATGGGTCCAACAGGGTCTTTTGGCAGCTCTTGCCCTAGCAAAGTCCCTTCAAATTCCAGGCGAGCCATTTCCACGGCCTGCTTTCTGCAGTAATTTTGGTTTTATTGCCTTGGGGAGAGGGTTCCTGCAAACAAGTGAAATGCAGGCAGGGGTGATAAAAGGTGCAAATTGAACTGGCCTCATGCAGTCCCTGGGAAGCAGCAGTGGATGAAGAGGCTTCCCACTCTTTTACAGCTCTCTCCTCTTTGTAGTAAATTGGGCTTGAGGTGTTACTGCAAGGAAAACAATATTTTTCTGATGGCTCCATTACGGTTGTGACTGTCCCCTGTGGAGAGCCCTATGGACTGGTGTTTTCTGTTCATTACACTTCACTTCGCTAAGACCTAGTTGCCTGCTGGCAGTCTCATATCCCCCATCTTTGTTTACTTTTATTTCCCTAAAAAAATAAGAAGGTAATTATTATTTTTTTCTTGCACCCCTGCTTATCTCCCAAAAGGCACCTTCCTTACTAATGGAGAGGTGCAAATGTGGAGTGGGGCAGCGAGGTGCCCTTGAGCTCTCACCCCTGTTGCCTATGGGCCACTTAAATCTAGCCTTTCACTTTTTTTCAGGAGGAAGATTTTGGAAAGGAGGAGGGGTAGGAAGGGGAGGACCCTGTAGCCATCCCTGCCCTGGAGACCCAGGGTCTGATACTGTACCACATCTCTGGCAGGAACCGTAGCCCGGATGGGGCATCTCTCCCTGCTTGCCTTTGGCTTCCCTTCAGCCTGGGGTCCCAGCAGATGCTTTGCAGCCTTCCCACAAATGTTTGGGAAGAGGAGCCAAAGTTAGGCCCCTCTGGCAGCGTTTGCACAACAAATCCCTGGCTCCCAGGGAAGATGGATGTTATTAACTCAAGTTGAGTCCATGGGGGGTCCCCCGGCTGGTGCCAGGGGCTGCTGCTGGGGGCTCGCCTCCAGCTGGTGG
Organism: Scopus umbretta; assembly: GCA_013400535.1. Classification (NCBI taxonomy): domain Eukaryota; kingdom Metazoa; phylum Chordata; class Aves; order Pelecaniformes; family Scopidae; genus Scopus; species Scopus umbretta. Next base: position 28,939 of record VZTL01038724.1, read on the forward strand.
TGTAAACTGGGGAGGAGATAAAGGCAGTGGCTCTCCCCCATCCTTGCCAGCTCTGGTTGTCCATGAAGAGCTGAAATCCTGGCTGTTCAGATGACGAGACAGAGTAGTAGGAGTTCCCCTCCCTTCAGGGCTATCTGCTTTCCATTTAGTGGGATTAAGATCTGACTGTCCGTTCCCGCTCACTGTTTGGCCTTCTCCGATTTGGCTGTGATCCTCCTTGCTACTTGTTTCTCCTCTTTGAAGGTCTGTGCTCTGCCCTGATGGGGGGCTTCTGGTTCTGGAGGCAAGAATGTCCTTACCGAGCCATGTCCAGGCTGCAAGGCTAACGTTAGACAACAGGGAGGTGACTCAGCCCTTTCAGTACATGTTTTCATGTCCCCAGCTGCTGTAGGAAATAAACAGTAAGTGGTTAACATCAATAGTAAGGCACATATAGAAGAAAATATTGTCCTAACAACGTTAGATCTATGGTTTAAATTGGTCAATGGCAGGAAATTTGGAATTAAGGACAGACACTTGTCTCGGACTTCTCCATTTGCCTTGGGAAATAAAAATAATTCAGGCACAAAGTGAATGAAATGGCACTGGAAATGCCATATTACTGCATTTCCTGGCTTTTATGACAGGGAATGAAGGAGGAAGAATAAATGAGGTCTTTTGTGTCCTTCAGTTCAAAGTGATGGCAACAAAATCCATCCGGGTCTCTGGAGTCAACAGAGACTGAGACCTGTTTTACTCAGTTTTATCATTGTGTTGTGTAGCCAAGACACTGGAGAGGTTCTTCCTTTGGGAGCAATTATTTTTGTTCTTTTAGTCAAGCAGTTTATTGGGCTTTTTTTGGTTCAGCTCCACTGGGACTACTTGGATGCTGGACAACAAGTTCAGTCCAAAAAACCACTCACATTTACTGAGGTATGGAGACTTTTGAAGGTTAAAAATACTTCCAGGTCAAAAATTGAAGCAAAGCTATTGGAAGCCCATCACTTATGGGCACTGTAGGGGCAGAAGGTCTGAACTCTTGCGCTATGCTCATAGGTCTGTAAGTCATGTGTATGTCTACAAAGTTACCTCCCGATGCTCTTATTGATGGCAAGGAGTGTTTGTTCAATGATCAGCTTCACAGATGTCAGTGGGATGGTTGCAGAACACGAACCGCAGGGTAAGTGCCAAGAAAGTCAACTGAATGACTGAAAGCTTTTACAGCCTTTAACTGTCAGAAGACAATTATTTATTTCTGGAAGAAGGTGCTGGTCCAGAGCTGTTAAGCAGTCCTGTTGACAAAAAGGTAACTTCTGTAGGCTGGAAATGCCTTATTTGTCTTCAGTTCAACAGCTAACCTGGGAGATTTCTATGGACAGACGGTTTGGTGTGTGTTTAGGTTCGCTCCCAAAACCCAAAAGAGGGAATAATCAGGTTTGAAAAGGATGTTGGCTGGGTCAAGGATGCTGTTTTCTCCCTATGTGTGTCAGCATGGAGGAGGGGTTGTTAGGACTGGAACAGAGATAGACACAAATACCAGAAAGGCCTTCAGGCTGGAAATGTGGTGGACATGTTACATCATTTGCTCTTTACCCTCTCTTTTGAAGAACAGTCTGTGGACATTTGGAGATTATGCTGTTAGTTGAATGAACAAAAGAGATTAATGTTGGGCTGGTTCGTTCTTCCACTCGTCTTGGAATTTGTTACCGCCCTGCCACTAACTGAAATAACGTGGGGGTGGGGACCAGCCGCACACAGCGTGGCTTCCTCTGTCCTCATTTCCCCATAGCGGCAGATTTGTCCACAGAGACCACCACATGCACGCATGCACGCACACGGGCGGAGGAAAGGAGCCACACTTTCCAAAAAGCAGGTTGTCTTCCAAGACAGCTTGGTCACACCAGGATCCCAAAACACAAGGCCAGCATCCATCATAATTCCTTTTTAGCAGAATCAAGAGCTGAGGGGTGTTGATTTCATGTTTGCCTGGATATATGTTTGCCTGTATGTATTTAAATGTCTGCACATGCATACATTTAAATGCACATATGTCTGTGGGAAAGGTCTGAGCTTGGTCTTGTGTGACTTTTGGGCACAGTGTTGGTTGTTAGCAGAGTCTGCCACAGTCCTGAAAACAGCCCTTCTGTGACCTGCTGTCCTTCCTGCCAGGGTCAATCAGAGGAGCTGGAGGAGCCACCCTTGAGGCTCCTCTGTTCCGTCACCACACGTTGGAGGTACCAGCCTGTACAGGAGCAGGTGATGGAAGAGTAGCTGTATGTCTCCAGATGCCAGGAAGGATGAAAGCAAACCTCCCTCCACCAGGAAGCAGCTGATTTCCCTGCAAGGATCTAGCCTGTCTTGAATGTCTCTCTGGCTATTCCATAGGTGTCAAACCCATGACTGATTTCAGCCGTATCTGCTGGCAGGGAGCACTCTGCCTTTGTGTGGGGTGGCAGATAGGATGTGACATTTGAGCCTGTGGGTGTCTGATGACATAACTCCTGGCAGCATGTGGAGACACTCATCTACCTCTGTCATCAGTGGAGAGCAAGTGGGGTCCTACATCAGCTGAATCACACAGCAGTTCACCAGAACCCTAGGGAGAACCTCCATGTGTGGATAATACACATTTTTTTAATGTGTAATGTCAGCTTTCCTCTGTGCTGAGCAGGGTTGTGACCAAAAAGGTGATGAGATCCTGGACAGCAAAGCCAGCACCCGGCTCCCATGCAGGCATCTTACACCCCCCTCCAGTGCCGAGAGCTGAGGTATGCTTTGTGTGCAGCTCATCAGTGTGAAGATTTTGGTATGTAACTTGTGGGGGTCTGGAAATTTGGCTGCCCCGGGACCATGATGCCTGAAGCACGGGTCCAAACAATTGGTGTGCATGCACTCTGTGGCCACTCAGAAAATGCTGCCGATGAAGCCAAATTCCTTCCTCCAACTTGCACGCAAACAAGCCACTAATTTCACCGGCAGTTGAATGCACATATCTGAGGGCAAAGTTTGGCCAGAAGCCTTTGGGCAGAAGTTTTAACATAACCGCCCAGGAAAAAAAAAAAGATGGGGAACTGCAAGTGGCATTTTGCACAGAAAGAAGGGGGCGGGGAGATAGAAATCAAAAAGTTGAAAAGTTTTCCACTAACAAAACTCTAAGGTCTTTAAGCAGCACAATGGCTATTGATGGATAAAAAATAAAACAGGATGGCATATCCTCTTGAATTTATTCTGTCCCAACGGACAGCCCCTGGCTTTTTTTTTTTTTTGGAAGAAACTCTTGAGTAAACACGTTGTCCAACATGGAAAGACACATAGCATGTCATAAAAATCATTCGTAGTATGTTCTGGGAGACACACCAATGTTGTCAGGGCTGGGGAGCTGCTTAGCTTCACTTTGATTTACAGATAAATACTGCCTGTCTGGGGCTCCCAGTTGCTGACTGCAATGGGTGAGCTCCTGATTACATACTGTGCTCGAACTCCATGGGATTAATTGGGACCACCTGGAAGCATGGCAGGAAGAGCGACCTTCCTGACTGCATGCAGTTGTAAGAGCTAAGGAGGAGCGCTTGCTTAAAGATGTGGGGCTAAGCTTCTCCCACTGCGGAACCAGGGACCTCGAGTAACCTGGAAGGTAAAGATGATACTGCAAAATGAGGGTTTCCTGGATGTTCCCGTGCAAGGCAGAGCTCTGAGCACTGAATGTGGCTGTATCTGCCTGGTTTTTAACTGTGATGCTTGTTTCAGCATTTTGGGGGTTTTCTGCAGGCTATTAGGGGAAGAATGAAAGCAGGTGCCCAGTTGAGATATTCTGATGTTTTCTAGGACATGATGAAACCCGTGTAAGGGCATTTGCCCTTTAAGGCTATGGTGCAGCAAAATAAAAGTGGGAGTGGAGTAGCCTAGGAGAAGAGGGGATGGGGTTTTATGATAATACTGTAGCAGCAGGTGGTTATGTTTTGGGCAATACAGCTGTTCACACTGGCCCTGGCAATTTTATTACTTTGCTGGCTGCTGTGCAAAGGTAACACATGCAGAATGATTAGCTGGGGCTCTGATAGCCGTTAATTACTGGGCTTTCCCTCTGGAAATGGCAGGCACGTTTCACAGTGCTGTTGTACTTCAACGTAGGGGCTGGGACGCAGCAGGAGTGTGTTTCAAGTATAAATAAACACTAGTTTTTGGTACAAGGTGGGTTTGGGATTGTGGAAAGGAGCAGGCCAGCCTGGAGGATATGCCATGGAAAACAGCTTTGCGTAAGGTTTATTTTTTTTTAATATGTTCCAGCAAGGATATGGAAAAAAAAAAAGTACAAGTGGATCTGCTGGAAGGGTAATAATATTGAAGAGAAAACCTCATGTCCTGCAGATGGAAAGAGAGGAAAATAGCTCTGGGTGTGCATGTGGAGAATGGGGGTGAGGTGAAATAAGCTTGTAAGAGCAAGAGCCGCTTACAGGTGGTGTTTCACCACACCATCTTATAGTGTTCATGTGGTGCAGGCCAGCTCTGCCCAGGAATGTGATGGCATGGGCCACTGCTAACGAAAAGGAGCTGTCGAGGTTTTGGCCATGGCTCGGTCTCTGGACCCAGCTCTAAGCTCTCCCCAGTGAGCTGCAGGTTTGGATCCTGATCCTCCACCTTGCTGTGGTCTCTGATTTTTCCAGCCCTGATTTTTCAGCCTGCAACCCCTGTCTCCCGCTCCCAGTTTTGGCCGGGGAGGTTAATCCCTGGCCCAGCATCTTGCACGTGAGAGCACAGCAGTGGGAATGGACGTGGTGTCTCTGTGCTTTCCCAGGCAGGAGTGTTGTGCTGAGGCCAGCGCGGTGTTTGCTAACGTTACTGTTCCTGGTTTGGCTTCTGCATGGCTATCTGCTGTGCTAATTCTGGGAGGGATTCTCCTTATTTGATTTCAGGCAAAGGAACACACAAGCAAAGATAAGGACCTTTTTCTCAGCATCCAGAAGTGAATAGAGATCCCTGGGAGAGATGCAAGCTCATTGCAAGAAAACGTGAATAAAGACAACATCACCTTCCTTCCACCCCTTGCTGCCAGTGGTGCCATGGGCTCTACGGACCTAATGCAGGAGGCTGTTGATCAGGAGGAGGCATTTCAGAGGACATTTCAGGTTTCCAGGGCTTGCAAAGTGGTGTCTGAAAGCACACCCTTGCCCCCAAGACAGCAAGCCATCTTCACCGTGGTGCCTTTTTGGCCGTTGCTGGTGAAGGCAATTTTCACCTAGTTTGGCTGTGCCTTGGGCAAAGACTGGCTTTTCTTTCACACCAAGCCAGCTCCTCACCAGCTTCATTTGCCATGTCCAAATCCCTGCGCTAGATGGAAGAGCGGAGAGCTGGTGCCTAGCTGCCCTGGCTTTAATACCCCTTGATGCAAGGGGCTATGAAGGACAGGGGAACAGGAGAGTGCTGGCTTACAAAGTGCAAAGGATAACTGAAACGCTTCTGCGTGGAACTGCTGTGACCACAGCCATGGACTTGGGTGGGCTGAAGGTCTGGGTTTAGGTCTCTTTTTTTTCTTTTTCTTTTTTTTATTTTTTCTTGCCCCCCCCC
>VZTL01038724.1:34710-69770 GCA_013400535.1 Scopus umbretta
GCCCTGTGAGCACTGGGGTGGGGTGAGGAGGAGGGAGGGGGGTGTGCTGCCTCCCCTGCCGCCTGTGGAGATGCCACGGTGGGGCAGGTACGCAATGCTGCACGCTTGGGAAGGGGGNCAGTTTCTTGCAGTCGGGCATCCTGGGGGGATTTGTTGGTGGGTTTGCTATTCCAGACAGGTTTCTGCAAAGTCACTCCACCTTTTATGAAGCTCCTCTGACCCCAGCCACAGGCACCCTCCTTGGCGTGGTAGCCTGCCGCTCGGAGCAGGAGCAGCCGTGTGCAGGGCACGCTGGATATGCAGGCTTTGCCAGCAAGACCTGAGGTAACAGGATGGGCACTCGCTGCCTGCCTTTATCGTGGCTGTCCTTAGCATCATTGACATGAAAAACTGAGCAATGATGCCTTTCATCCCCCTTTCCCCTCTTTTTTTTTTTTTCTCCTTTCCAAAAAGGCTCGAAGAGTGTGTCCCTTCCATGGGTCTCTCCACCAGCTTACCTCCCTCCCTGCCCTCAATTGAAGACAGCTGCCAGGAAATATTTCTGCTGTTTGGCTGAAGTGAAAACATATGGAGGTGAGGGGAAAGAAAGCACAGCATTTACAACTTAATTACTGTCCTCTCTGGAAACTTGGGTCGAGGTGGGGAGAGCGGTGTGTCGAGTGCATGGGCGTACGGGGTCGCGAGACCCTCAGAGATGGCGGCTTTGGCAGGAGGCAAAGCACCACAGCCCATGGATGGTCCCTGTGAGGAAATGGGGGTTCCTCCTTGAGCGTGGGCACCCGTTTATCCAAGGTCTTTGGATCACCGAGGTTGGGCGGGTCCCCTCTGCCCGGGGACGGGTGCCCGTGCCTGGGGGTGGCAGCGGGGCTGAGGGGTCTGTGAGGAGAGGCGGGAGCTGCCTCAGGCACGGCCGGTTCCAGCCCGTTCTGGCGGCGGCACGCAGCCCAGCCCCTCAGCCCTGCTGGTGCGGCGCCTTGGGAGAATGGAGGTAAGAAAGAGGAAAATTGCTGGAAAAAGGAGAGGAATGGGCGGNCCATCTAAATCTGTTTTTAACTGGCAATGAGCTCAATTCAATGAGTTCAATGAGAGAGCGGCTGGGTGGGCGACAGGCAGCAGGACACTCTTGACCAGCCACAGTCTGCTCTTGGGTTACAACATTTATACAAGAAAGAGGAGGAAAGCAAGCACAGAAGCACGGGTTTCATTTGTGTGGCTGTGGGTTTAAGTGACAGGCCTTGAGGTGTGGGCTCGAGCCTTGCGGACGCTAGTTCAGGTTGCCGGGTCCACGTAAGGCTTTTTGTTTAGTTGCTTCTTTGAAAGTGAGTTAAGGTGAAACGTTTGGGTGGGTTTTCAGTTTCAGAGCACTAGTTGCTTTGATGAATACAGGGCTGCACAGGTGTGGCACCAAAGCTCCTGAGTTTCTGTAATAGTGTAAGAAACTCTGCAACGTGTTAATTTGCTGGGGCAAGAACGTGTTTTGTCTAAGTAAGAAGGAAGAAAAGTTGCTTTGACACTTGCAACTGACAAAGTATTTCATGAGACAACCTGTTTTGACTATGGGACATTTGATAGATATGTGCAAAAGTTAACTGAAGATAACATAATTTTATTGCTATCGTGATGTGAATTCAGACACAGCTATGCCAAGAAAGGTATCCCTCCCTTTGGTTTATTGTAGGATTACATATACTTTATGTATGACTATGGAGATTATCCGGTTTAGGGAGTATTGAAGACTACTTCTTTGGGTTACTCTTCATGGTTTTGTCCTAGTGAGGCTGGGAGCATGAGGCAGCTTGTTGGGCTGCTTTGCTGTTAGCACAGCCCTAGCTTTTTACCAGGAACAATATTTAACTGCTTACCATCTGCTCTTCTGAAAACAGCTCCCCATAAGAAGCTTTGTGTGGCTCTTTGGAAAGGCAGCGCCAAGAAATCAGCCATATGAAGGTATTTATGAAAGAAATTCCCTGAGGGAAGGAGGCCTTGATCCGCAGTGGATGCTTCTTGGCATGGTAGGGCGGGAGTGGGAAAAGGTATCAGGCTGCTGCTGCAAACCTGGCCCTGTCTTTATGGAGGCAGAGCAAGAAGAGAGACCCAGTGACCCTGGTGTGCAGCAGATGACAGCACAGCATTAACAGGTAGGTAAATACATATGCTGCCGAGATCATACCTCTCATACAAATTGCAGAAAATGAATATAAATAGCAGGGAGGGGTGAGCTCCAAGCTAGGGCAGGATTTTTCAGTGGCTGTTGCCAGCAATGGTCTGTGAGGACCCTTGCGGCTGCTGAGCGATGCTGAGCCATGTCCGACTTACACATAGCAGTGTGGCCGGCCAACATTTTTTGTCAAAATCCATAAATGTCTTATTTCATTTTTCATTATTTCTTTCTGCATTCGGGTGATTTTTTTTTTATCAAAAACATCACTGTATTTTTTCCTTTTCCCAAAAGTGCCAAACAAACAAGCCTTCAAAGTGAAACAAGCCTGACTTTTCTTTTCCCTCAGGAAACTTGTTTTCCATCTTTTCAGAAACCAGTTCTTGCTAGTCCCTGCTGCTGGGCCTCCCAATCCTGTGCAAGGGCTGTTTACAACCTGAGACTGTTTGGGAGCAGTTTTGGGTTCACTATGCTGCTGTTACTCCACTTCCCAAAATTCCAGTTTCTAGGGAGAAGGGAGAATTGCGTGAGTTTGACTTCCATCCTGCTGTGTAGCTCCCTGGTCCTTGAGACTCTTTTTTTATCCAGTGGAGCAATAAGCATCAGCCCTGGCACTCTCGTGCACACCTGCAGTTATTGCTCATAGTTTAACATGTCAGTCCTTCTGCATATGTTGTTTTTTCACATCTGCTTTTGCACGCGTCATTTGATTTACTCCACAGAGGAGTCCAAAGACTCGGCCACAGCAGCACAGGAGTCAAAGGCAGAGCCTGTTAGGATGGTAATGTCCCTCGCAAAGTTAGCCAGGTAAACGTTGTATCCTGCAAATATCCCATACAAACAGAGGGCAATTTCAGAGTCATGTGGGCAGGGGAGCGAAACCGAAACAAACTACTCCTTTAAAGTAATATACAGGCCTGGTCTTTGCTACTGTGGACTCTCTGCAATTGTTTGGGCCTGAGCTGAAGTGGCTGTAAAGTGCAACCACTCAGATTTGATGGTGGTTTATGCTTCTTTGCTAAACGTGTGTCCCTTTCAAGAGGTAGTGGGAAATGGAGACGTGGGAGATGTGTGGGTACTGCTGGGCTGTGCAGTGGAGACCTGGCAGCAGATCTACCTGCCTCTGCTGTGTGTTGCTCAAAACCTCGGCTCTCTCACACAAGAAACATGCCTGGCTGAGCCTCTCTGTCCAGGCCAGCCACTGTGGTCCTGTTCTTGTGTAACGAAGAGCTCATTGCAAGGCCCATCAGGGCTGAGCCTACCCAAATGCTCTCCGCTGCAGCATTGGCTTTTAGTGGTGGGCTTCTCATTAAGCCTTTCATGAGTGATCTCTCCTATCTACAGCATGACTGACAACCTTTTGACATTCCTTGCAAGCTCTGGCTGTCCACAATGGCCTCAAGGGAGCTTGTTCTTAATTTTTCCCCAAAAAGCTCACTTCAGTTCCGTGTGTGTTGCTAGTCAGACAAAGACGCTGAAAACATGGAGAAACTGAGGAAGGACACTGAGGAGTTGCAGTGGGATGGTTTTTCTTCTATCAGCCCCAGACAAAGTATTAAGAGTGAGGGAGGCTCACTCAGTGCTTTCCCTAAGGGTTTCTCAGGTCTCCCTCGGCACAACTCATTGCCTTTCCCAGGATGATACGTGGCATGTGTCTCTTGAAGGTGTGAGATGCCCTTTTAAATGATGCCCTGGTGGCAGGAGTCTTTCCAGACTAGGAGGAGGATGTGTGTGTGTTCATGGGCAGCGTGAGATTCAGGACTTGCAAGGTAGGGATTTGATAACTCCAGCTTGAGGCACTTTGTGGCTGGCAATTTATTAATCTCTTTTCCTCAAACGATAACCCTCGTCAACAGTTTATCTTAAAGAAACTTACAGACTAGCCTCATTTCACTGAGGAAGAAAGGGATGAAGACACAAAAAATGAAAGGCTATCCCCAAGGTTACCAAGCAGAAGAGTGGCAGAGGTGGGAAAAGGACCAAGTTGTAGGTTTATCCATCAGGTCATACAGCCCTAGAACTGTGTGTGGCTTGTGAGAGAAAGGCTAAAAGGACAAGAAAAAAACCCCAGGGACTGTGAGGAAGCCACAGACCCTCTATCTGAGGCTACCCTTGATGCAGGCTTACACTTGCCTCTGGTGCGTATGATGGACATCTTCCAATGCTGTTTCCCTGTGGATGAATACAAGCAAGTGGCCAGCCCCAGGCGTTGCACATGACTTGTGAGATATAGTTCGTGCCTCTCAGCCTGGGCTGCTGTTCCCACCAGGCCCCCAAATTGGACACATGGAACAGAGCAGTTCAGCGACCTGCTCCCAGCCATGTTTGGGGGCTGCCTCCAGGCAGTTGCCACCTTGCCTCGATAGCCCCTGACAAAGCAAATGACAGCTCAGGCTTGTCGCTGTCAATGGCAGCATTTTAACACTCATGAGCAATGTTAGTGTCCCATGCATAACGTGCCACCAACCAGGCCCTGGCTGTAACCTAAACCAAGCTTGAATGTATCCTTGATTCTGCCCTGGCAGGAGATGAGAGGATCTTGCGCCATCTCAATCTTTGCATGTGTGAAAAGAAGCATGGTGCTTGCTTGCTTAAAATTATTTTTGATTTGGGGGTAGTGTTAAACAGGTTGAGCAAGTGTAGTGGAGAGTCACCCTTGGAAAAGGCAACCTGAAAAGACTTTCCCAGGGAGACAAATCCCAAATCTGGCAGTTATAAAGCTGCTACAGCTGTCGGATAGGCTTCTAGGAAAAACAACAGGACAGTGAGGCAGGGCTGACAGCTGAACTGGTACAGGTGATGGAAAGCGAAGCTGCCTCACCAGGGACTGCAGTGACCATCAGCCTCTCTTAGGCTGTAAAAAACCAAATTGCATGCTGGAGCATGCTTTGGATAAGGCTGATTTGGGAGTCGAATGCATGGGGATATCTGCTGGTGAGTGCAACTGGATTTTCCATCTGGAAGGCATGACTGTCTGGCCCAGAAGCCAATTTAAAGTACAAATTAGATCTGGCTGTCAGAGTCTCCTCCCTGAAACACAATAAGGACAGGGTGGTTATATAATATAAACCATTCTCGGTAATTTAGTGGCCCTGAAACAACAAACAAGCCAAGGGGGGAAAAAAATGGCTTGCAGAAGAATTCAAAGCCGAAGGATTCGGGCTGAGGAATTCAGTCCATATGATCCGGCAGAGATGTGTGCTGCTATTCCTGTACGTCTTGAAAGGAAACTGCCACCAGATCCTCTGCTATTTTCTGTTCGCAGGGCCCTACAGATAGGCGTGATATTTCAGCCTCCACGCTAACCCCTGTGCTCCAAATATGCAGGGACAGTTGTGCAAGCAGCCAAGCACCGTTTTCCGCTGCTGAGGAGGCACACCCATGGGAGACAGCTCTCCCCTCGATGACACAAAGCAGAGCTCTCAAGAAAGGTCAAACCAAGCCTCCATGGATGGACATGGGTTATGGTGGTTTTGCCCTGATCATCCCAAAGTCCATGGTGCTGTATGTTACCTGTGCAGGATGCTGCCTGCCATGGGCAGAAATGGGTTGTTTGCAAGGTGGGTCGTGGGCAGCAGTGCCTGTGAAGGGGGGCTCTCACTCTCTTTCCCTGCTTACCCGTCTTAAAACAGAAAAATGTGCTTTTATTCTCTGTATTGGAAGCAGCATTTGGTCAAAAAAAAAAAAAAAAAGATATTTTGAGCCTGAAGGATGTGAACCATTATTATAGGCTAATGTCCTTAAAGGGAAATGGCAAGGGTGTGTTTACTACCTCTTAATATTGATCTAGTAAGTATATATACATTACTCCCCGCTGTTTGTAATCAGCAACAGGCCTCTCAAATTTGAAGCAGGTACCAGCGCTCAAGTGTAACTTCCAGTTATTTTCATTCTCATGCATATGAAGTGGATAGCACTGATTTATTGAGGAGAAAGAGGGAGAATGTTATAATGCATCAAGAGGTGGTTTCAGATACCTGTGGTAAAAAGGAGGGGCTTGCCTTCTCTACATGGATACTGAGTTTTGTGGCCGGAGGACCCAGGTCTCCCCTCTTCTCACCGGGACCTGTCACAACGGTTTCCCTTTTTCTGAACCAGCATAAATCTGGAGTGACTACACTGACGTCAAGCCAGCGTGAGACTCAAGAGGCAAAGCCGAAGGAAGCTAAAAAAGTTCTTTTTCCATTGACTTTAATGAGTCCCAAGCGAGAGGAATTGGGCACTTTCTCTTAGAGTGCCAAGAAAACAGCTTGTTTCGTTTCAGACATACCCCTTGGGTGCCCCAGTGCGATGGGGATGCGGTGCCCCAAAGGAATACTGCAGCCCTGGGTGTGCCCTGTGCATCCAACATGTGAACCGGCCTTGCCAGAGCGCCTTTGGGGTGGAAAAGCATCTTTCCGTATAGTCCCCTTGCGGTGCTGCTAAAAGGAGACAAAGCCCTGGTGACAGCTAAAAACCCAACAAGCTAGAAGAGACTCCACAGATGGCTGAGGATTTACTGATAGACCTGCCTTTAATAATGCGGGTTGACCACCCTGCCAGGAGGATTTACATCAGGTGCTGCGAAAGCAATGGTGGTGGGTGGGAAAACCCCGGCACGTGGGGCTCAGGTCCTTCCTTCTTCACTTTTCCTTTGCTCTCCCTCCTGCTGGAGTGCGGGGACAAGCTGTGGGGAGGCCAGTGGGCAGGAGCAAGGGCTTTGCCCCATGCAGGGGCATGGTGGCCTCGCAGAAGGACATTAGCGGTGCTCCTCGTCTCCTGGCTTTCCTCTGTGAGCAATTTCCAGGGAAATCGAACCCGACTCTGCTCCATTAGCTGCTAATCTCCCGGCCGCTGGGCCTGTCTTTTGCATTACAAGGGAGCAGAACCACTTTGCGTGCTGCTGTCAGGGTCTGAAACCAGCTTTGATAAAAGACCAAGTGTTGGAGCGAGAGGAAGTATTTACTAAAAGTTGGTTTCAATTTCCTGAGCTTGCTGTATCCATTCCCCTTCACTCCCGGACTCTGAAACAATCTGTCTTCTGGGGGAGCCTTGCTTCGTTATTTTTGCTTCCCCAGTGCAGCTGACACTTAGCCTGGGTTTCCCAGTCCTCCCGGTCCTGGTTCGTTAGTTTCAAAGGTTGTGCAAAGCTGCTGTGGGTTCCCTGGCTGCTTGCACAGGGACACACGCCTGCCCCAGCACAGTAGGGTTTCGTTATCTGCCTCCGAGTATGCACGTGGCCTCTGGTCTCCCCTGGACAGGCCTGCTTGGCCCCAGGATCTTGGGGTTTCCAGCTCATCCTATAGCATGTTCACCCTCCGTACGTTGACTGGTTGCCGCAGGTTGCTGGCAGCCTGGACATGAGCTTGATCTGCATCTGCCAAAGGTGAAGGGAAAGGGTTTTCTTAGCGGTGTGTGTGGAAACCAGTAGTGGAGGATGAACGGGAACCCTGCGCCTGGCAGAGGCAAGGGAGGGAGGCAGGAGGAGGGTTGGGCTGAAGGGATTCAGCAGTAGCTTCTCACTAACCTATTTAATGGCAAATCTGAATGCAAATCAGTGCTCTGACTTATCAGTCCCATGCGTGCTAATGTACCGTGGCGAGCACCTTGGTGCATGAGTAACTAACTGAGCATACAATGCCCGAGCTTGACTTTAATTAAAAGGAGGTTTTCTGCTCAGCAAGGGGCCGAGGGGAGTCACAGTGGGGAACTGCGGAGCTCCTTCTAGGAGCCCTAGCCTTGTGCTGGAGAGAGCACTATATTCTAGGGATCCTGCCTCTCACCCTTAGAGGTAGCTCTGCCTGTTTCATGCCTGAAAATCTCACCCTTATTTTTCCGCCTGTATGAGCTGATTTTGAGCATTTAGTCTGAGATCCTCTTTGCTATGGCTAATGCTTTGCACTGCTTCAGCCACACTGAGAGCTTGTAGTGATGGTCTGCACCAGGGATTTCCCAGGTTCAGCAAAACTACAAGCATTTCCAAAGTGGTTTTCCTGGGGTAGGTATATCTCAGACCTGAGCAAAACCTATCTCTTGCAGGCTTCTGCGTGTATTTTTAGGCTAGCGAGACACGGGGGAATAGTGCTACAGGGGTAGAGGCTTTTTCTTGTTTTATTTGTAGTAATGTTGTTGTTCTTAATTAGCTTCTCTTTCCCACCCAGGCTCTGCCAAGAACCAAGATAACAGTGAAAATCAGGCCAGCAAAATGACCATTTGTACAGACTGCAACGGCACTGAGTACGACCCATTAAAAATCGGCTCTAGACCAAGAGGAAAAAAAACAAACAAGCTTCTGCTGAAAAGAAGTAAAACTTCTCCCCACCCCAAACTTGGGAGTGAAATGATTCTGTTGGGGGGCAGGGGGGAAAGTTCTTTCCTCCAGAAAGAAGGATGCAGAGCCTGGTTTGCTCAGAGCTATTCCCCCTCGTCTTCTAAACAAAAGGTGAGAGTTTAGTTTAAAACACAAGGAGGCATGTGGGTAGCTTAATTGTGCATCCACCGCTTGCTGCCTGGAGCCCTCCTTCCGCAAAGCCTTCCCTCTGCGGAGGGTGAGGTGAGGGAAAAGGGGTGGTCAGCCTTTAGGGAAGGGTTGGCTCCAAACTGTGCAAAACCCAGGTTTGTTTCATCCTCCCTTGGAGGCTCTGACCTAACCTCTGCAGAAGCTGGTGGTGGCCGCGCTCATGCTTCTCCTCCTTCCCCAGTGCAGCCTGGCTCTGCTCAGTTGTTCTCACACAGCTCCGGGGACAGGTTCCCGCCGCTGCGGCTGCATGAAGCTGGTTTGGCTTCGGGAGGGAGGCAAGAACGAGCTCAGGCGTTTTAGGGTTATGAAAATGTAAAGACTCATCCAGATACTACTAGCTTTGCTTATTCCTTTCTGCCCTTGCTGTTGTCAAGGCTAGGAGTCTATATTGTGCAGCGAGTCCTTTTGTTTTGTAGGAGACCAAGTGATTGAAACCAGCCATGATATTACTATGCGCGGACAGTACATTTTTTCCATGTATTTTCATAAGCCTTTTCCCAAAGGATCAAATATGTCTTTATTCTATAACTCCACAATGGGTTAGAGCAGCTCCTCAGGCGGGAATTGTTCTGCTTCATAGGCTACTTAATACTTCCTATAAACAACCGCTAGATTAGGTAGGTACTACTCAATATTCCTGACCTGACCAGCAAAGTATTTGGAGCTGCATATCAGGGGAGAGACAGGGCTGGAGATGTGCGAGGTGAACCTGGGGTTAAAGATGACAAAATACTGGTAGTGTTTTTTTGGTCTTTTTTAATGCAAAAAGCAAGAGTGTGTGTATGGGTGCAACTGCATTTTCCTCAAAAGAAATGCAGGGAAGCTTTGATCTCAGGCCCCTGTTGTACCTTAGGTATCTCTGGTACCTAAGCTAGAGCGTATCTAATTGAGAATGAAGTTTCACCAACGATGTCATGGGATATATTTTTAAGTATGCATGTGCCTGGTTGTTTTTTGTCCTTATTAACACTATGTAATTCTCTAAATATTGTCTGAACTTGAGCCATGGCATCAAGATTCCAAGTCAGAGCAGGACTCCTTGGTCCTTCACATGGTCCTTGGGATGGGAGGTTTCCTCTCTGCTTGCCCTCTGAGGAAGGGCTGCTTGGGGCTGATGGGACACTGTGGTGGTGTCCCATGGGGACCCTACACCTTGCCCACTCTGTGGGTCCCTGTGGCAGATGCTGTGAAGCTGCTGGGGAGGTGACATTACCCCGCCATGAGCCTGGCAGTCTATGGGACACAGAGCAATTGAGGGCTAAGAAGGTCCGTGACCAGGAAAGGAAAAAAAGCACCAAAATCTCTCCCCCCCAAACTTCCAATTTTTTATGTGAAGGTTATGACCCTTCCTCATAAGGGCTCTGAAAGTGGCCGTAAGTTTTTCTGTTCCTCCATTGCTGTTCCTCTCAAATGGGTCCCCCTGAGATGTCCTGGTGTCACCGCCTTGCCCAGGAGGGATGTGGCTGCACTGGCCTTGGCCCCTCACAATCCTCCATCTGAGCAGCATTTTGTAAAGGGATGGTCTGCAGACCCATGCACTTCCACTTGCAAGAGTCCTCCCCCGCCTCGTTTTTTTTCCCCTCCTCCTCTTCTTTGTGCTCAGAAAACATCTGTTTCCAGATGTTGTCCTTGAGTCTAATAAATGCAGCAAAAGGTCTTGAGTTAATATATTTACAATAGCTGGAGATGTTGGCTGCTAGTTAATGGCTCGTTCGAGCACACCAAGATCCCCATGTTTCCTGAGAGGCGGGGAAAAAAAAAAAAAAAAAAAAAAAAAGAACAGAAGAAGTGGGGTAAGGATTTTTTCCCTGGTAAATGGCCTGAAAAGGGGAAGTTTTGGAGATTACTGGTGGGACCAAGCACACAGCCATCTCCATGCAGTTGGCTTCAACTTCCAGATAGTGACAGGAAGGGTGCTTTATTATTATTATATATTTTTTTTTTTAAAGGAAATTCTCCACTTAAAGCAAAGGGAAGTGAGGAAGGCCTGCTATTGCTGCCAACCCCTTTCCAGCCCAAATGAAGACCTGCTGAAGATACCTTGCTGGCTTTTGAACCACGTACATAGAAGTGAGAACTTCATCCATGCCCAGCTCTTCCATTTCTGGCCTGCAGCACAGAGTGTTTCATGTCCACAGTACCTACCTGGGGTCAAAGAGAGTTTATGGTCTCTTGCAATGAGACCACATTGTGCCCTGCGTGGAATCCCCACACATCACGCCCCTTTGAGCACTGTGTGACTGTTGCTGAGCAGCACTGAGCGACCTCTCTGTAAGGTGCTTTGCCCATGTGCAGATGCCCCTGAGAAGGACAAAATGCCACTACCAGCTACAGACTGACAAGCCTGGAGGCTTGCATACCTGTATGGAACTATGTCCAGTGCGTCAATTGACCTAGTGCCGCATGCTAGATGTGAAATGCTTTCTTTCATTGTACAGAGGGGTTCAGCTGCTTTGGGAGGTATATATGGGTTTATGTTTGCTCCAGATTTCATTGCATGTTTGTGCTGAGGTCCATAACTGCCCCAGAGGACCTGTTACAAGCGGTAGAAGCATGTGGTTACTGTCCTTGTAAAGAATTGCATCAACGTCCCTGAGGAGAGAGGGATACAGCCTCAAGCTTGGTGTATCAAGGGTAGTCTAGCTTGCTCTAAGAGTCCCCGGTCAGTGAAATCGCTCCTTTTGATTGTAACTGAACATCTGCTTCTACTCGACCAGACTCGAGAGTCATGAACTTGCAGGAGGACTGGTTTCAGCTCAGCACCCACCTCCTCTGAGGCTGCCGGGAGAGCTGAAGGTTGGGCCGTCCTCAACTCGAGGAGTGATGAGATGACTCCACGTGCCGGGGCCCGTCTCTGGAGGCAGCTCGTTTGGGGAGCAGTGCTGCAGACTCGACGTGCGTAGCTGGCTCAGGTTCGTAGCTAAATTAGTCCATTTGTATTGGCATGGGATGACAAGGCTCCTTAATGCCTCACGGATAGAAAAATTACCCTCTTGCACATCTGTAGCTAAGGCTTCTGTGTGGAACCCAGCTGAGCGCAGCTCCCCAGCCTGCAGCAGCTATAACATACCGCCTAAATGAACGGATCAGCTGGAGAGGGGCTGGCGGGGAGGCAGGAAAAGGCACTTATAGAGTCATTCAGGCGATGCTCGTGTCTGGACAGCAGGATCGCTATCACAAACCAGAGCGAAAGAGCAGAGAGCTCTCCCCAGCCAGCGTGGGGAAATTAAACGTAGACACCCAGCAGATTTCCGTTTTCAGCTTAGAGGGTGGATTTTTGTAATTTTAGTGCTTGGGCTGGTATAAAGGGGAGAGAGAGCGCGCAAGCGCCTTCGGTGAAGCTACATATAACGCAGGCAGGTAGCCGCAGTCATCAGTGGTTCAACCCTAGTCCTTCAGTAGTGTACTTCAGCTCTCTAGCATGCCCAGCATCCTAGTTGCCAACTCTTACTTCCCTGTGCAGTTCTCCGCTTCCCAAACACTGTATCACCAGCCTCTAAGCATCTCCCTTTCATTTCTCACTGTCCTCTTATTTGCTGTGATGGCATCTCCGCGGACCGTGGTTTTCTTTCTGGCAGGGCTACAGCCTCAAAGACTCCTTTTCCTTTTGAAAAGAAATAAGCTGCTAACACAGGCACAGCTGGGAAGAGACCGAGCAGGGGGTCAGAGACCATGGTGGCTGTGCCTCCCAAACGAACAGACACCCTGCGTGCGCCAGGTCTGTGGGTTACGCAGCTCTGCCCCGCTCATATGAGAAACTGTTGAAAGGCTGCAGCCATCAGAGGGGTGTTTTCCATGCATGCCGGAGCAGCACCGCAAATTTGAGCAGCGAGATGACAAGAAACCTGCTAAAAAAAATAAAGAAAGGATTTCCTGCCTCGCAGACGCTAAAACCCCGTTTCGGGAAGCGAGTGGCTGTGAAAGGTATGAGGCCATTCAAAGAATTGAGGCTGTGTGCTACCGGTCCCTCCAAGGGTTTGTCTGGTGGAGAAGAAACAGCTCATGCTCGCTTTAACCTGTTCCCAGAAGGTCTATTTCTTCCAGCCCTCTGAAACGGAGACCGGGCAAGAGATGGATATGAGTTTTCTCTGCCAGTAATTTCCAGCACAGACTGCACGCAAAATCTTCATTTAAAACATGTAAATGACAGCAAAAGAGCCACAAGGGAGCCAGATTTTAAGAGACCAATTTGCTGCCCGGGTTTTAATGACTGTGCGCCACAGCAGGCCCCGTGCTGCTTCGCTGCTGTGTGCACTCAAAAAGGGGATCAAAGGACAGACAGACGGGCTCAGCAGAGCCTGCATGTCACCCTGGAGGATAAAATATTGTATGTCATGCTCGGAAAAATTGGGAGAGGTGGGCCTCCCTTGGTCCCGAAGAACAGAAAGAGGCTTTGTTTCCCAGACGCGTGGCTCGGAGCTGCCCTACAGCACGTATTGGGGAGACTGCTCCCCGCCAAGGGGGTTTTCTGTCCGGCGCCCTGTGCCTGGCAGGACATGGAGGAGGTGATGGGAAGCTTTGCTTCACTAGAGGGCCTCAGCAGATTAATTCCTCTGGATGTCCTCGGTGTCCCTCAGGCTTGGCAGGTTGTATGCCCAAATCGAAGCCTCAGAAGGTTCCCATCTCGCACTGCAGCTTGCCTGCCTGGGGTGTTGCTCCCTGCTACCCTTTGCTTTTTTTTTTTTTACTTTTTTCTTTTTCTTTTTCTTTTCTTTTTTTTTTTTCTCTCCAGAGACCTCAGCTGCCAGCTCTTGTATCCAGATGTTTACCTCTGGTTCTCACCTTGCCTGGCTGACCTCAAAACATTGGGATCAAGATACCCCACAGCTGGTGCCTCAGGGCTGCCCCAGGGTCTGCGCAGGGGACACGACAGCCCGTTTGCACCATCCTGTAAGGTGCCCTTCAGCTGCGGGGAGGAAAGAAAGATGCAGGCTGGTGTGAGCCTAGCCTCTGCTTTACAATTTCTTTCCTGCTGCTATAAATAACCTCGGCGAGAGTCACTTCAAAGGGAAGGGCTGGCGGCGGAGAGGTAGTTTGGGGACCGAGCAGGACAGGGGCGTCCCACAGTCCGATCCCACCCCAGCGTTTTGCATAAATAAATAAATCATGCAGCAAGGGAGAGGTGGAGAGAGAGAGGGCGAGCAGAGGAGGTTACTTTGGGAAGGCGCGCAGCTCGCTCATCCCAGTCCCGCAGTTCGGAGGGAGTGTGTCATGTTACAGGGGAGCCACGATCAGCCAGAGCACAACGTCGCCGGAGCAGCTGAGAATTACTTCTCTCTAATGGGGACTTTCAGCTGCGAGCTCCTGGCCGGTCTGCGAAGGAACTGAAACTGGCAGCTTAGAAGGAAACAAAAACCTACTAGCGAACCAAAAGACTGAAACACAGGAGGAAAAAAAAAAAACCAAAACCAAACCTGATCAATTTTTACTCCCCCTCCCACTCGTTGCTGCAGTTGGATCCTTTTTTTCTGCACCCCTTTTATGTGTGTGTGGTTTGTTTTTATTTTTTAAAGATCCTCCCCATCCACTTTTGTCATTATTGCTGTTATTTGTCATTTGCTGGCACTGGGATCCCCTTGGACGCTCTTTTTCTATGCCTTCTGGATTGTGCGTCTCTGAGTAGGACTGAGGCTTTATTTATTCTATTTATTTATTTATTGTTTCTCAGGACAGGGAGGGAATGTTGGAGGAGAAGAGCTGGAAAGGCGTTGGCGAAGCAGCTTTTGACAGGGGGTGCGTGGCTCCCCCCAGGACCAGCGATGGGGAGAGATGTTGCCGCCTCCCTCTCCTGCTGGGATCGGGACTGCCCGGTGTCTCCCTGCTTTCTCTGGTGCTGAGCCTCCTGCTGTACTTTCGGACCTCCGATCTGCAGTCCCGGGTGTCCCACTTGGAAGCGGACAGACCCACACAGCTCCCTGCCTGGCTCTCAGCAGACCAAATGGAGACAGCTATTTTGGGAAGAGTTGACCAACTGCTTGATGAGGTTGGTGTCCTTTCATTTTACATGTATCGATCGCAGTACTATAGATTTTAGGCACGTGCATGCTTGCGTAGTCACATTATCTTTTTTTGCTCCCTTAAAAAAATGTATTTCTGCACAAGTGATGCTGCTAGGTTGAACTTCCCGTGCCTTCAGGTCCCTCCCACCTCTCAAACCTGCCTGGCATTTTCTTTCCTCTGCCCCAGCCTACGCTATGGCTGAGCCCCAGCAATCTGCGGAGGGAGAAACCTTGTCCCTAGTCCTGGCAGGGAGAGAAGAGCCTCCAGTCCTCTCCGATTGGTGACTGATGGCATTGACTGCCAAAAGAGTTAGGGCTAGAGGTTAAACTTGAGAATTCAACGTGGGTTTGAGCCCCGGGAGAGGGACAGGCAAGGCACGCCACAGCTGGTGTGGCTACGGTAGGAGGTAACTGCAAACACACCAATGTCGTGACGGGCTGTCTTCACCACCGTGCCAGCCCTGACCCCCTCCACAGCTCTTGGCTCAGGAAAATGAGACACAGTGGCACTGCCAGGATAGTTTCTGGTGCTGCCAGAGCATCAGTGCAGAGCATATGGCTGTGCTATGCCTGCCTGAGCCCCACCCAAACTCCACGGCAGCCAGTGGGCTCTTCCTCTGAGGATGGGGGAGAGCCGCTGCTGAAGAAGCCTGAGCTTCCGCAGGTCGATAAAGAGGGCACAAAAGTGCAGATTTTTGTTGCTGATACCTTTTACTTTGCTGTGCTGATGCTGCTGAGGGCTGCCGGGGCTCCTCTGCCCTGGGCAGAACAGGTACCCTGCAGAATTCCTTGCCTTGTTAGGGCTTCCAAGCGGTTTTGACATAAGTCGGGGAGCAGATGGTAGCTCTCATCTCTGAACTCTCCAGGCAGGTCCACACTGACCTGTTCCCACAGCTCTGGGAGAGGCCTGGGGCTAAGATTCAGTGCTGGGGCCATTTTCATCCACCTCTCCTTTTCTCTGTTTACTCCAGCCTTGGCATGAGACAGGCTGCAGAGATCGCCGGGGCTAGCCCAAAAACTGCTTGTGTCTGAAAAAAATCTTGTGTGCTGCTATTGCCAAACGAGGCGAGGAACAGAATGATCAGAGCGATAGCTATTGGGACCTGCCTCCGGGCAGTGCTGCCTGGCACCCAGGGGGGCATGGGGACCCCTCCACACTTTCTAGGAGCAGCGAAGGTCTGCCGTGAGGAGTTTAAACCTACAGCTGACAGGCTCGTCTACCATTTAGGGGTCTTGTGGGAGTAGTCCCTGGACCGACTGGGGTTCACAGCCAAAAGCTGTGAACCTCAAGTTAGCAAACGCTGTAGGAGCTGAGGGATGTGGTTTTGAGTGGCCTCTTTGGATGAGGAATAAGGGGGAGACAGGGTCCGTGGGGCAATATCCCGCAGAGAAAAGCTTTTTGGGAAGGCAGAAGTGTTGCAAGTGGCTGGACCGCTGCACCCTTGCACAGGTGTTCCTTCCCTGCCACCAGGCAGCGTTCTCCTCGTTTCTGCTGGCACGAGTCTCCTGGGAAGTCACAGTTTATCTCTACCAAGTGATTTGAGATGTGCCACAGGACGCCTCCTGGGAGCAGTGCCCGGGGCCGGATGGCCCCCTGTGTCCTGCTGGCTCTGCTGGCCGTGGCACCTTTCCGCCTTTTTATAGCCCGGCTTAGCAAGGAAATGGGGCTCGCATGATGCCCACGTGCCCGGCAGCACCCCTGTTTTCTGCGCAGCCGCTCCTGAGCCCCTGCGGGTTGCCCCAGCCCCCCCCAGCCAGTGCGGGGAGCAGCTGTGGGACAGGAACCATTGCTTAGGGGCTAGCACTTGCTCCAGGGCACCGCGGGGGTTACCAGCTCCCTGCTGCGCTACAGCTTCAAAAATAGCTTGGAGAAAGGCACCAGAGCCTGTGGAGGAGCAGGGCTGCTTGGCCCAGGTCTCCTCTCCCTTTACACCTGGGAAGGTCTGCTCCCTATGGAGAACCTCTCTAACTCCACTGCTCGCTTCAGCTAAGCTCCTAAAACAACTACTTCAGACTTCCACACCTCAGCCAAAGGCACTGGCGTGGGCCAAGCGGCTCAAGGTGCGGGGTGGGGGTCTGCTGGTGGACAGATGGTGAGGTGGCATATGGGGCTTTTGCTTAGGAAAGAAAAACAAATCCCCGTGGTCCTCCTTTTCATTAGGTCTGAAGTGGGGCTAAGTTGGATGGGTCTCCTGGACTGGCTGGCGAGGGACAAGAAGGACAGAGAAAAACAAGAAAGATAAAGGGGAGCAGGGAAAGGATGGGAGAAGAAAGCAAGAGACAGTACCAAGCAGGACTGGGGGAGAGGGGCTGCGGCTGGGCTTGTTGAAGATGGACACGAAAGCAGGATATTCATTCCCCCCTGCTCAGACCCTCACTGCCTCTCACTGCCACATCCTCGCAGAGTTTCCTGGTGTTTCGACCTTAATGGGTTTCACAGCTGCCAGCTCGGTGTTATCCATCACAAAATAAAATTGCAAAGCATTAAAGAAACCCCGACTTTGGAAAGAGCTCGTCTGAGCTGGGCAGGGAGGTGGGAGGTGAGGGGAGCCATGGGCACAGAAGTACATTTCTGTCTTTGGTGGCTGTGAAGGTCAGCTGGAGGGATGTGAAGCAGCGAAGTCTGTGAGGGCTGATAGAGGAACTAGCTGAGGTTATGCCCAAAATCTGTGCTGCTCTGAGCTGGAGCACGTGATGCCCTCCCGACTGTGCCATGTTTGTGCCCAGGTGTGGCTCTGCAGGTCCCCAGGGGTCTGCGAGCAGCCACAGGGACACCATACGGATTGCACCAAAAAGTGCAAAATGCCAAAATCCTGTTAGGTGCCCTTCTTCTGGACAAGCAAAAATAAAGCAAAATGGCAGGGAGAGGAGCTGGGTTGGTTTGTTTAAAACATTAATTTTAAGCCAGCTGGTGGGGATGTTTTCCCGGTCTTGGAGCCCAGTTTTGGAGCACCCACGGCTGTCTGTGGTAGTGTTTCCATCACAGTTCAGGATGAGCACAGAGAGGGCGGCAGATGCATTCCCAGAAGCAGCCTGACCAGTGCTGCTTCACTCGCTATCATGTGAACCTCTACCTGGTGTCAGCAAATTTTCTACCAGGCACAAATTGACTAAGTTTTTCCACAAAAAACTTCTCTGTGGAATGGGCCAGAAGCAGGTAGTTTCAGGGAGAACTTTAGCTCCACGTAGGGATTCCTCTGCATTTATGGAGCATCAGAAATTCATACAAAGAGTACAGATAAACTCACTACTGGCATTTGCAGGAATGGCAAAGCTTTCCAAAGAAGAAAACAAGGTCCTTTCCCATGCTGGGTAACATTTGGTGCTGTTTTGCTTGCCAAAAGCTTGGCAGGGTGGACAGCAGGGTAGATTCAGTGCTGCTGCTGCTAAAGGGAAAAAACCAAAAACAAACAAACAAACAAAACCAAAAACAAAACCCCAGAATTTGTGTGCTTGTAAAGATAGAAGTGTGTCTGTGTGTAAGACTACAGCAGTTACCCTCTCAAGCCTGGGGAAAGATCAGCTGCCCCTCTGCAGTGTGATGAGTGCGCTCAGCCTCTCCGGGGGTTGTGTTGAAGGTATTTGTCGTGCCTTTAGTGATGCTGAAGAGATTCAGGGGCTGTGCCACGGACGGGGAGGGAGCATTGATCCTCACTGCTTTCCCAATAGGCTCATTTCCCTGGGACTGTCCCCTTACTTATGCAAGCAGAGGAGGGCCACCTGAAAACTCCTTTTCCCTCCCAACTTAAAGCTTTTTTTCCTCCTTTTGCTTCAACATCTCAAAGCACACTGCTTAATTCTGTTTCCCAGGGTCAGCAAGATGCTCCAAGCTTCCCCTGCCTCGATCTTGAGCTTAGTGCTTTCCACCCCAAAATGATGAGATCTATTTTTTTTTTTCTTCCAGCTCCTCTGGTAGCTAAGTCCTGTTTCCTTCCATCTGCTTGCAATCCTTGAACCTAGATGGTGTTATTTCCGAGCTTTTTGCTCCACGTAGGCGGGCTCACTGCTTGCTTTTGCTCTATGCCGCATGGTCCTGTGATTCCAGGAGCTGGGCCTTTAAGAAAAAACAGCTAAATTGGAGGTAAAACAATGAGAGTTAACAAAACCACTGGCCCTTAAAATCCTCCTGATGGTTGTAATAGATTATCTATTTGAGACATGTTTCTTTAAGCTGTTGGAGATAGTGGTGGGAAATGATTTCACCTCCCTGGGTGACTGCAAACAACTACGTCTGCTAAAGAGCTATTAATCTGCCCCCTTTGAAGAAGTGCCCTCTCTTTCACCTAATCTCAAGTGCCCATCCAAAACAGACAGGCGCTGGCAAGGTTTAGGAGGCCACAGCCACTGTCCTTTAATGTCAGAAGAGGTCTTGCTTTCGCTGCTCTGTCCACTCAAGCTAGCCCTGTCCTGCCACGCTGGAATCGAGTTAACAAAGCCCACGGGAAAAGCCCGTGCTAGCTTTTTTGCCTGTTTCCAGCACGTGTTTCAGCCAAGCCCTCCTGCCCTTGCCCTCTTGCAGACAGAGGGTTTTCCTCTTTCCTCCGCACTCAGTCATGTGTGGTGGCTCCCTAAATACACAGAGGTGCACATTCCCCACGTGGGAGCCGGTCAGCTGTGGTCCCGGTGCTGGCAAAGGCTTTTTCAGCTGCTTTCCTATGTGTAGGGGAAAGGTGCAGCCGTTATGTCACTGGAAAACACGATGGGCAAGAGCAAGCAGGCTGTGCTGACAAGCTGACTCCTCTCTGTAAGAAGTGTTTTTGGCATCTCTGCCAGGGCAAGAGGGTAGCCAGCTGCTGCTCTGATGTTTCATGCTCTCTAGGTGTCCCCCAGGTAAAAAAGCAAACCCAAGATCCCAGAAAGAAGATTGCAAACACTAGATTCCCAGAGACCACGTTCTTTTTTATTTGCAGAAGTCAGCCTTGCCCTAAAATTGAATGGCTTTCTGTTGCCTGGGAATGGAAGTTTTCTCTTGGAAAGGTCAGTTTTAGAGGAAAACCCTTTCTTTTTGCTGTCCTGAGCAAAGCCAGCTTCTCGTGTTGGACCAGGCGCTATTTTGCACATGGTAATGAGGGAAGCAGAAACGGCTGGGAATTCGTTTTGTTTCGCCATCTCAACCCAAAGTTGAACTGAGGTCTCTAGAAGCCAAGGATTTTTTCTGTTGCAGTCAATGTTTGTTTAATAGACTGTGCTGGAAACTGAGCTCCTGGCGCTCCTAAATTCCTGGTAGGTTTTGTCTCCCACTGAAGGGGAGCAATCCCACGGCACCACTGCCCTTTGCACTCCCCAGGGATGTGCAGACCTCCTGGGCTCCAGGGAGGCACTGTGATGGCCAGGGATGGGGAAAAATGCCCGATGTCTGCAAGTGCTCTACGGCTGGACGGGTGTGGTGCTTGGGGCTGTGCTCCCAGCCCTGCCCAACAGCACCAGCATCTCCCTCTCGAGTGGCCCTCCCATCCTTGAGAAGGCTATTTAAGTTGTCCCAGGTGTTTCCACTACTCTGACCCCACAGATAAAGTCGTGGGGAAATGCTGTTGCTCCTGCTCCTCTCCTGGTCGCGCTCAAGTCCTGCTGGGTCATCGCTTCCCCTGGCAAGTCCGGTTATGCTGCTCCTCAACTTGTGGGCAGGCAGAGCCACCCAGCCAAGGCTTCTTGCAGCAAACCTGAACTCTGCCTTCCCCCACGGCCGTTCTCCCTTGGCCCCTGGGTTGCCTCTGTACTTGATGGGGCAGGGACCTGTTGCATGTTTCCTTGCAGATTTCTGTCCTTTAAAGAGCCCTGCTGCGGTGTGTCGGACCCTCGCTGGTTAGGAAATGACTTTCTGCTCCTGCCTGTGTGAATCATCACCCCTTCCCTGTGCTAAGCCTGATTCCCCAACATGGGAACCCCACCCAAATGTGGCAGTCTCATATTCAGACATTTTGGTTGGCACATGTGTAGCTGGAAACGGGAATGCGTATGTCTACGTACCAGTGTGAGTATCCAAATAAAGGCTCCGCTCTTCTAGTTGTGCCCATGTTTGACCATTAGCACAAAGTGTTCGAAGGCAGGAAGCGCTATAGAGCAGACCTGTGCCATCTGGGGGTGGCAGCTAGATGGGAACGTGCCCAAATGCAAAGATTCACATATCGGTGCTTTTAAACTAAGAAGGTAAACACAGATAAAATGCTGTATGGGAACTGGCAATTCTTCTCACGTGAAACCCTCTCCTCCTTGATATCAAATCAACTCACTATCAAAACATTTCAGTCTACGTGCGGGGGAAAAAAAAAAAAAGCTCTGAAAATATTCAATTTCTAGTCAGTCACAACAACCCTTACTGATTTTGACTTGCAACAAGGAAGCCAGTCCTTTCAAAGTGAAAAATGGAAATGTTCCAGCCAATTCTGCCTTCCCTCATCCCAGGCAGAAATACGTTCCTTCATTTTTTTTGAATTTTTTTTTTTCCCTCTAAAAGAAATTTTCCCCAAACTGATGCCTTCTTGCAGGAAGGTGCTCACTTACTTGTGAATATTGAGTCATTTCTATATTGCTCACTTACTTGTGAATATTGAGTCATTTCTATATGATCTTGGGCATGGGCTTCTGTTTAGCCCAACATAAGGCTATTTCTTTTGAAACGGTGGCCCTGGTTTTGAAGTAGGTTGGACAATAAGAAGATGCAACCGAGATGAACAGTTGAGCTTGAGGGTTAGAAAGGAAGGAGGAGTGACTCTTAGCACAGGCACCCCGGCAGCTCAGTCTTCTCAAATCATCTCAAATCATTAACCAAGTGCGGTTCACAGGCATTAATGAATAACTTATTTGGATTGATTTGCATTTTCTTCAGTATTCTTCAGCATTCACAGTTATTTTAATAAAGTCTGTGAGGGGTGGTGTGGATGCTGTCCCTAAAGTGCATTTTGCTCAGGACATGTGTCAATCTTAATGATGTTTCCAGTAAGGGAAGATGCGCTGGCCTCAGGTAGACTCCAAACTTATTGGAAATTAACATTTTGATGTGATTCCACCTTGTGGAAGAAGCTCTTGATAGGTTTTGTCTTGTTCTGCACTTGGAGAAAAATTAAGCCTCACAGCACCTGAAGGTTTTGGGAAATGCTGTTGCTGGTTTTGGCCACTGTCAGCTGCAGTTTTTCAGTGGGACCCTTCTGTCCATCCAGGTGTCTCTGTGACCATAAGGAGTCTGCCGCAGGGGGGAAGAGCACCTGCTTCAGATCTCCATTTTTCATCTGCTGGGTGGGTCTTCTGAGAAATGTGCCTTTCTCATGAGGACAGAGTCACCTCTCTATTCGCCACTGCTGGCTCTTGATTTTGTAACGCCTGTCAGGAGGACCGCATTTGGAGGCTATTACGAAACTCCCTCAGCCTGCTTTCAATCAATCCCCACAATTTCTAGTTAAAGACTATGAACTTTGATGCCTTTCTTCATTCCCAAACTGTTCTGCTCTGTCTCTCCCATCTGTACTTGGGCAGCATCCCCCAGTCCCACTTTTGGAAGAATCTGAGGCTTTGGTTTCAATGGTACTAATGAATCCTTTTGCTCTTTTTCCTCCCTTGACAGAAATTAAAGTTCCACTTGCCGAGACATCGAGAAGTTCGAGACACACACCAGCGATGCAACTGCCCGGCAGGTAGGTGTCTGGGATGGCTAGCACTTTGGAAAGGCCTTTTTTGTCTGCGCCTTATTGAAAGCTTATTTTAATGCCATGTCATATATGAATGCGAAGTTGCGCATACTTGTGTTACAGTATGCTTGAGATATAGGAAAGCAATACGGAGATGTGTGTAACAAGTCGGGTGCTTATGTAAATACGACACTGCATGTGACGGAAACAGCCGGAAAAGTGATAGACATCCAGGTAGACATCTAGATAGTCAATAAAGAGAGAAAGATACATCTAGAGGGCAAGTGTTCCCATTAATTTTAGACACTAATTTTGAAGTGGGCAGAATGGCTCCTGGGAGGTGCATCTTTCTTGGCTGAGTTGAGAAGGCTTGAGACACGTAGGCTAAACCCAACACCAAAGCTGGACAGCTAAATTCTGGTGAGCCAAAATGACTCTGGGGTAAGAAGATTGGAATTCCTTGGTGTTATACAACTATCTGAGGCATCTGGTGGAATAACAGCCTTCTGTTAGAAGCGGCCATTTATCAGGGGGTTGAATGAAGTGGTCACTCAAGGTCCTGCTCATATAACATACAGAAATATTATGGGATTGCTTAATTGCATTATGTTTTTAATCATGCTAATATCAAAAGGCTCTTTGAGACACATCTTCTGAAGTGGTTTCAATACAATAAGTGACAAATTGCTATGGAAAAAACATTTGTAAATGGCATTTCATTCCGTTACTATGAATCATGCAGCCTTCCTCATTGTCTTTTGATGCATTTGACTGTGTAGAAAAAAAATAGAGAAGTGCCAGCTACCACTCACATCCAAAGTTGATGAAGTTTTGGGAGAGTTTGAATGTGTATATCCAAACTGAGTAGCTGAAGCTCATCTTGAAAAGAAAGAGGCTGGGAAAGTTGCATCTGGATGAGCATCTGAAAGTGGCATTTTCATTTTCTGTGGTTTCTCCCTTGGTACTCTTTGTTGCCCAGTGTGTGGTCTTTCACAGGGTCTGGTGGTACGCATATCAAATTGCATTTAAGTATGGTCAACAGCGGTGGATGAAATGATGAAGGGGTCCCCCTTTGCTGTAGGTAATGTTGTCTCGTAGTCAGTGTATTTAGACCTGTGTACAGACATAGGAGGTACAGTCTCTTGTCAGACTAAAATGGATTTGTAATGTAGCAGCTCGGAAAAGCAAGAGGTAAAGCTATACAGGTTTGTGATGAAAAAGAACTAAAATCCACGATCCAGCCTTGCAGAACATCGGAAAATGCCTGATTTGACTAGGTATTCAGATCAGGACTGTTGGACTTTCTTTTTAGTCCCAGAAAGAAACAACAGGAACTATTTTGGTTTAAATTTAAAAGACAATTTAAATGAAATGTCTTCCAAGTATCCCTTCTCCCATGATCCAATCAAAACTGAGTTCAGCTGTTTTTACGTTTCAACCTTTTCCCTTCAATGGGAACACAAATCATAGTACTACTCCGTTTTCAAGTTCCTGCCTAGACTTGACATATAAATGCCATAAAACCACAGGAATTAATATCCTCCTGGTGTTTCTGAGCCAGCTTGGAGAAGGAAACTTAGAACTTGAATGCAGAGCAGAGAAAAAAAGAGATGCACTGATTTTTGAGGCCATCTCAATATGACACCCTACACCTACACATGCGTGATAGATGAATTGCCCAAGTGTTTCAGCATCAAGATCATAATACTTGGTTATAGATACCCACATCCCTTGTGAAGCCACAGCAGCAGTCGGTGCTGGATTTCTCGTAATGCTTAGGTGCCCACCCATTCTATTAAGCTCATAGGATTTCTGAAGGACAGCTTTGCTTCAAGAGAATATTAATAATAAATGTCTCATAAAGGTTCAGGATTCCTTTTCACTTGTCAAACTTGCTTGTCTTCATCAAATATCCTATGGACACAGAAACTATTTGTAAAAAATTTCCCCCACCCTGCCAGCTAATCCATTGAGGGAAATGAAGCTATGGTCCAAAGCTGATGATGTGGCAGGTGAAGTCTTGATTGGCTTTGGGCAGTGCAGGAATGAAGACACCTTCAACCAGGCGTCGTCTCATCTCAGACCCTTTGCTCTCGGGTGTTTTCCTTTGGTCTCCAGGCTGATGCAACGCAGACCACCTGAAAGCACTGTTGTGCTGTTTCAACATGGTGTCTCTTCCAGCCTGAAACCTTGGGAATCCTTTTCCCCAGTGTATTTTTTCCTTGTGTTTAAAATGCCCTAAGGACCAGGCAATGTGACCTTTGTGGGAGACCAACGTATTCAGAAACACCGAGAAGCGTCAAGATGTTGCAAGACTTGGCGCATGCCCGTTGCTTCTCACTGGCCCGCTCCCCCGTGTATAAACACATCATGTTCCTCACCAAAAATAAATGTTTATCAGAAGCGACATTTGAGTTCATCCCTGTGAGCCAGGTCCCTGCATGGCAAAGAAGGGGAAAAGGAAGATAAGTTCACTTGCTGACCTGTTCAGTAAGGATGTAAAGGTCCCAGGCAGGGTCACCCATTGCCATAGAAGAGCTTCAGGACAAGAGGGGATTGTGAACAGAAATGGTTTTGAAAAGCTGGGAATAAAGGAGCAAGACGACTGTCAAGTGTGCAACTGTGCTGTGGCTATCTGAGCGTGTGTGATAAGGACCGTAGGAGTAACACGGTCAGGAAAACAGCGCAGCTGTATTTATAGCAAACGATAAGGAAATATAAGTTTCCTTCAGCTGGGAAGCTGCTACTTCAGATCACTTGGGCTGGGGCTGGGTGTGACTACCTTTGAGCGAGACGTCGCTCCTTGGCATTGTGTTTTTTGAGCTCAGAGGTTACAACGGGCTTCTCCAGCAGTGTCTCAGTGGGGAGGACACAACCCCCAAGGTTAGCACAACCTTCCAGGGTAATTAATGACTCAGTTCCCTTCATCTGATACATAAACAGTGTGATTCCTTCTGTCCCTGCTGTCCGCCAGACTCATCTGGGACAACTTTGTACGCGTTGGGAAGGGGCCCCGAAGCCTCAGTGGCAGCAATGACTGTACCCAGCTATTCACGACCCCCAGACCCCCTGCCAAGTGTGGACAGGGAGCTCAGCACAGGTTTTGATCTGAGGTTGTTGCGTCCTAGGATGAGACTTGGGGAGGTTTTTTGGGACTGAGCAGATGCTGGTGGGACCATGAGTCTGATTTCTAGGAACGAGCCTCCCCTTGTGAATTACGCTCAGATGAGGGAAATGTTTCTTTTCCAAATGGGATCTGGATGTGGCTGAGAGCTCGGGAGAGCTACCTGGGGCTGGAGGAACCTCTCACGGGCAGCTGACCTCCCTTGATTTCTGCCACATAATAACAAAATGCTGCAAGGGAAAAAGCATTGTGTTTCAGGTTGACAGGTGAAAACCTGAGCTTTCCTTGGTCTAATCTAGGCAGATCCAGACCCTGTCTGCCTGGACAGTCTCAAACAGCCAGGGCTTACCACCAAAACCCCCTCCCGCAGCCTTCCTGGTGGAGGTGGGCGCTTGTGTATTTTATATACTGTGACTCTCTTTATTAGACCTTTCCCATCTTCCTCTCTTCAGCTCCTATTTTCACAGTCCCCACGTGGCTGTTTTTCACTCTGCTGGCTCTCTGCTCCAGTCTTCAATATCCCTTAAAAAAAACAAAAAAAACAAAGGTTGGCTTCTTTCCCTCTGCCCCCGCAATGCTTGTTTTGGTCTGGTTTCTCCTTGGGCAGGTTGGGAGCCCACAGTGCTGGAGGCGGTTAGCCACGCAAGCAGGGAAGCAGCTCGGAGGGATGCCGAATGGCTTTTCCATCCCTCCCCGTGGCAGGACTTGGGGGCAGAGGAGGGAGATGGGCTGCGGGAGGAGACAGCTCTGGCCTTCTGGCCTCCTGGGGACCAGGACTGGTGGTCAGCGGGAGCGTGCACAACCCTGCCGCAAACCAACGCGCCTTCTGCTCTTACAGGGACCTGGAGGCTGGTGTGGGGACAGCTGCAGGGATTTTGGTATTGGCCAGGAACCGGGGTCCTCTTGGGAATGTCTTTGAGGCTTTGCGAGGGAATGTCCCCTGGGCATTTCTTCTCATACAAAACCTCGCCCACGTCCCCTGTCTGACCCAGCCCGAGGTGCAGGGAAAGCTGCTTGGCCACTCTCTTCAGCTCCAATTGAGCTTACAGAAATACCAGCGGGAGCTGCCGCAACTCAAAAATATCGCTGCTGTTTCCCTTCTGTCAGGGTGGCCCAGGAGAGCAAAGGTGCAGCGGCGGCACCAGCTGTACCCCGGGGCTGTGGGCCACACGGTGCGCGGGCCTGGTCTAGGCATCCTGCTTGCCCTCTTCCTGCCCCCTGGGGTACACCTCTCCCGTGCCGCCTGGACCCCTCGGCACGGCGGCAGCTGCGGGAGGAGGCCAGCAAGAAACGGCGCAGCGCTGCGGCGGGGCTTTGGCTCCCACCCAGGATGTGTCACCCAGAGCCGGCAGGGCCAGCTGGCGGGAGGCGGCAGGATTTCCCACGTCCCGACCCCTGCCTGGCCTCGCAGGCAGCCAGCAGAGGAAGGAAACGTCGGGAAGGGCAGGACCCGGGCTGGCGGCTGAGGGGGCGGTGGGGATGGCTGCAGCAGGGGCAAACCCCTGGGCAGCATGGGCTGAGCCCCAGCCCCGCAGCACCCGGGCAGGATATTGCATCCAAGTGGATGCATCCGTTTTTCCCTTGGGATTTTTTTCTCCTCCCCAGACGCCTCTGGGGAGGTGAGCCAAAAAGGGCGTCAGTGCCCGAGTCCTGCCTGCTCCACACCCCCCGTCCTGGCTGGGGTGCTCCACCTCTTGCCAGGTGGTTTTCATGGCTTTTATGTTTTCTTGCTGTCATTTTTAACATGATCCTTTTTCAGCTTGCTGGGGTTGCTCGGGTAGATCTGAGGGCTCCTGTGAGATTACAAGCCTAAACACACCGGTAAGCCCAGTGAGAGGTGGAGAAGGTGTTTGGGATCCCTGGCATGGGATGAGGGTGTGGAAAGGTCACCCCGGCTATTTAAATGATGGCAGCCACGAGCCGTGTTGGTGGCCCTGGCTCAGAGCCACGAGGAACGTGAGGTGGGAGTGTGCAATGAAACACCCGTCCCCGTGGCCCTCCTGTCAGGAGGTGCATTGAACTAGTTGAAATGCTATGGTTTTGTGTTTGACCTCTTTTCCAGATGATAAGTCAGCATGGTTCTCTATGCTGACTATGCAAAAGGTGTTTTCTGCTATAAAAGTGTTTAAATGCAGCTTTTTGACAACCTCTAAACAAAAAAATTGGAAAAAAGGACATTTGTCTCAAGCAGCCGCTCCTTGCTAAAAGCTTTGAGCTGTCCGATTTGCCTTTTTCCTTTGAATGTGCTGGAAAAGCCCTCGTGGCCGAGCTCTGGAGGGAGCAGTGCCTGGGCTGCCGTGGACGGGCATCCAGCACCGCCGCAGCCAGAGCAGCACGTTGCCATGTCAGAAAATGCAATTCGCTGGCACGGCATCCCCACGGCACGACACATCTGGAAGAAAAACTGCAGCATAATCATTGCTGAAATACTTCTCCTTTTTTCCCCTCTTTATAAGAAATCTCCCTGGGAATTCTATTATTCCCTCAAATTTAAATATATTCCCCCCTTCCACATTTTTTGGGCCCTCTAGAGTATACACACACTTCAGCCTCGAAGGTTGCTCATGCGCGCTGGCCTGCTGGCTGTATTTTGGGTTGGGGTTTGTTTGGTTTAGGCATACTGTTGTTTCATTTGTTTTGAAGATGCAAACCACACAATGAATTCCACGGATTCTGTGAGCAGTTATGAATAGATGGGGATGAACAATTCAGGAAAAAAACAAACAAACAGTTTGTTTGGTCGCTTAACTCTCTTCCTCTGAACACGTAGGCAGCTGTGCTCTTGCACAACTGCCCAGAGCGGCTCGAGGAGTCAGCCCTGCCGTGGCTTTTGTCACCTGGAGCTTGTTGCCATGGCTGAGGGATGGTAAGAGGGAGTAAAGATGCTCCTTATCCCTCTAAGCGTCAACTCATCCGGCTTAGTCTGCGTTTGGGATTTAAACAAAATTTATTAAGGAGTATTTAATTGATGTTAATGAACCTGCTGTTGTTGCCACAGCGTAGACTAGGAGGGCTCGTGTAAGTCGTTAATACAGCTGCGAGCGCTGCCCGGGCTGCAAAATGGCTGGAGGAGGTAGCACATCCTTATGGTCCTACTGCACTGATAGAGTTAGGAAGGCAAAAACCTCTGCCTTTCCCTCTTTATCCAAGAGGATATGGTTAGAAACAGTCTAAAGGAATTAAAAAGGAAAAGTGCATTAAAATGCATTAAAAAGGAAAGGTGCTGAAGCACAATGATGGGCGCAAGTGTTCTGCAAGGGGGTGGCCTGTTTATTTACACCCATCTGCTTGTTTGTATAATTCCCTCTTGCCATGTTCAGGCCTGTCTCCTGGATGCCCCGGGGCTCCTCTCTTCATCCTTTTATGTGTTTTCTTATTTTAAACTTTTTATTTTAAGCTTGTTTGTTTTAAAATGGCTGGAAGGTGGAAGGAAATTCCCTCAAACACACAGAATCACTGTGGGTCTTTTTCTCTGGAGGCTGAGCTCTCCCCAAAGGTGCAAACAGGTGAAGATTTGCATCCAGGTGTGCATGAGTCCCGGTGGCACAAGCATTAACTTTAATAGTGCTTGTATATTATATTCCAGATATTGTATGCCAGCCCTGGATAAGCCTTGACTGTTTGGTACAGCCATCCTCTATCCAGGGATAAACTAGCCTCTTCCCCAGACAAAGGCATGGTGCAGAGAAAGACGTCGAAGATTAAGCCTGTGGGAAAGATGGAGATTTTGGAGGGAGGAATGGACGCAGAGCACTGCACAGGAGCAGATAGCCGCTGTGGTGGGCTCCGGCCCGAAGCACAGATTGACGCAGGAGAAAAGCATTGTGGCTGTGCTGATTTATATCAGGTAACGGTCGCACCGTGACCTTTGCCGTTCCTGCCAGGCCGCATCCAAATAACAGGTCCAGCGGCAAATAGCACCCGCACGCAGACTGGGACCCGACAGGTTGCCCTGTGGGGCGCCCGGGACGCATGTTGAGGGCTGCAGCAGGGAGCTTCTGCATATTTGACGGGTTTGTGTACAGATGTTTGGTAGAAGTGTTTACACCATTGCGTGCCTGTGCTTACAATGTATATGGTACATATGGGCATAAATCAGCGCCTTGACAAAAGCGAGGCAAAAACATCCCAGCTGGCTCGGGAAACCCGAAGAGCACATTGCACTGCTACTGTATGGCGACGGCTTTGATTCAGTGTGAGCGCGCTACCAGGCTGGAGGATTTTTCCCAGGCCTGGGCTGCGTGCACATGGCCGGGCTGGTTTGCGTCAGCTGCTGACGCACGTCCGGGCCCCGCGACGTGGGTCTCGCGTGTGCTGCCCATCCTGGCAGTTTTGCGGCGGCCGGAGGAATGAGGGCGAGTCGCACCGGCCGCCAGGCTCAACGGCGGGGTATGGCGCCCGGCAGCGTCCAAGCCCCTTGCGCAAAGCGTGGGAGCCCACCAGCCGGCGAAGAGCACCGAAAATACCCGGAATGGGCCAAGGGAGATGCTGCAGGTGCCAAACGGCTCGCTCCAAAGCTGTTCGCAAGGGGACTTTGCTCCAGCGCTAATGTTAGCTGCTGCTGCTGCGTGCTCAAGGGCAATGGGGAGGTAAAAAGCAGGCCGGCGGCAGGGATGGCTCTGTTTGGCATCCCTGCAGTGGAGCAGAGAGTGGGGTTTTGCAGCGGGTCTGCAGAGGCCCAGGAGGAGCCCTCCTTTCCGGGGCGCTGGGTTTTGGTGTGGTGATACCTGATTCTCTCTCGGGTCTTCCGGGCATCCACCCGTGCCTTCGCGCCGGCCGGTGCAGACCAAGGGCCAGGCTGATCTGCCAGTGCCCAAAGGGTGTCCCAGGGCGCAGATCAACAGGAAGAGCGGAGGGACGGCTTTCCTTCCCCCGGATTGCCTTTCAGCCTTCCCGTGCCAGGCCGGGGCCACAGGTATGGCTGATGGTACAGGGGGAGAGGCAGTGTTTAAAAGGGATAGGTTGCATCATGCTGGGCTGGGCGGGCTTCGGGAGGCAGAAACTTCATCTGTTAAACACATACCGCCTGCCCCCCCCCCCCCCCGCCTCGCCAGGGAACATTCAATCCTCTCTTTGATGGACGTCCAAGAAAATACTTCTTCCACATCCTAAACTTGTTAGCACCAGTTAATCATCTTAACCTTCTTCCCCTCCGAACACACAGTCCAATGAGTTTCCCATCGCTGGCAGCCGTTAAAGACGCAGCGACGCTTTTCGCGCCGGCCTTCGCAGGCAAATGTACAGCCATTAATTATTAAACATCCCAGCCGTCCCCCAGGCTGGAGAGCAGAAACCCACGTCTCGTGCTGAAGCCGCTTGAAAATGACTGTCCAGTGAGTCGCTCTGAGGGTGGGTGCACTTGACGCAGCTCTCCCCTTCCAGGAGCTGGACCAGGTTTCTGCCCCCTGTGCATTGCCTCTGACATTCATAGGCATTGTGAAACGTAAGCCCTGGAAAATATTTGCCTGCATTGGAGCGATGCTCTGACGCATCCCAGATTAGCGTTGCAAAATGCCAGCGGCATGACAATTGGAGGGTTGGAGGGACGAGCTCACGTGCAGGGTCTGTGCCGCACAGCCAGTGAGGGGATGGGACCGTGGCATGACGCCTGCTAACTGGGCATCTTCCTTCATTTCACGTGGCTATTTCTCCCCTGTCCTATCTGAAAACCCCCTTGTTGACCAATGCATGTCTTTGCTGCTTTTCCCCCAAAATAAGGTCATGTTTTAGATAGGGGAAAGGCACCTCCTTGATGCATCCATCCCCTCTGCAGTGCCTGTGGCTCTGGTGGGGTGGTGACGTGCTCTTTGATGCTATCTACCTCTTGCACGTATGGGTTTGGGAGGGGGCCTGCTTGCACAGTCTTTCCAGACCAATTCACCCCCTCGCTCCTCAAACCTGGACCCGGGCGATTCCTGCTCTGCTTGCCCATCCTGTTCCGACCTGGCTGCTGAGGCTCAGTGTCTGTTTCTTCCTCATGTGATGTCTTGGGCGAGCAGCATCGCAGCCGGACTGTGCAAGCAGGAGGTAATTAAATCAGCGTATTCCCCAGGGGGGTGGCTGATTAACAGCACATTTTCCCCACGCTGGGGGGCTGAGACACACACGGTCAGTATCAATCCATCGCTTGCCTCACTCCTCTCCCTTAGGATGTCTGTTTTTTTCTTTTTCCTTTTCTTTTTTTCCTTTCATTCAAAGAGAAGATGAAGATTATATCAGCTGAACTGGAATCTGAACTGACAGAGCTTTGTGCGAGGGACTTGTTTATTATGATTTGGTATTGCTCCGGGCTGCGTGTGCGCTACGCTGGGGACCACCCAGCGATCCCATCCACACCAGGCTCCCCTTGCCGTGCGGCTCAACCAGCAGCAGGTAGAGGACCGTGGGGCCACGGGCCGTGCTTTGCCTTTGGGAAGGGGTCTTCCTCAGGCC
This sequence comes from Scopus umbretta, assembly GCA_013400535.1. NCBI lineage: Eukaryota > Metazoa > Chordata > Aves > Pelecaniformes > Scopidae > Scopus > Scopus umbretta. The sequence continues at coordinate 66,545 of VZTL01038724.1, forward strand.
GAACCCGGTACCAGGATGCGGTGCTGGGTGCACGCAGCTGGATCCCAGTGGCTGCTCCTTGCTTGTCCTCCTTCTCTATCATCAGCCGCTGCTATCCAAGGGAGGAGATGTTGCTGGAGGCGACGGCAGCTGCTGGGAGTTATGTGTTGGCTTTGTCCCTAACGGAGCTGAAGCACACAATGGGCTGGGATTTTTTTTTTCCTTTTTTATTTCATTTTTAAGTATTAGCTCCTTATTAGAGGGGTTTTGGCAGCAAAGAGGGAGTAGTTATGTCTCCCAAAATGGCAGCCATTGCCTACAGATTAACTCCTCCTTAAACCCTACTACATCCTAGTGCAACACAGATGAAAGAGGAGTTGAAACTCCAAAAGCATCCCACAGAGCTTACGGGTATGTGGCGCAGCCCTGGCCACAGTGAGGGAGCCACGTCCCAGCCCTCTGCTCGCCCGGGAGCAATGTACCTGGCCCCAACCTGTCTGAAACCCAGGGAGAAGCTGTGGTATTGCGAGGCTGTTTGGCATCCTCTGTGCAACACGATTTAACGTGGCCTTAAAAACAGAAGGAAAGGAGAGTGGCAAAGGAGTGTTTTTTTTGAAAGATGTAGTCCTGCGCTTCTTATTTCACCGCCAATTCATGTGTGTGGTGATCTCTTGCTTATGGATGACCCGTGTGCTTATAGCAAATGTTTGGGTTTTTTCTGGCAAAAGAGGTGGGGAAAGAGGAGGAGATGGGGGTTATCGGGTGTGGTTGTGATATTTCTCTCCCTGAATTTGAAAGCCATCCTGGATAGATTTCTATGCTCTGCTACTGCATTAACCTGGCTCTGAATGGGCAGGAGTCCTGGAGTTTCTTGGGATAGTGATCGGAAGCAGCTCTCAGGTCATTTAGGAAGGGAAGCTACAAACATGCCATTTTTGGATCCAGGGCTGATGCAGGGCACGCACTGTCCCTGGCCCTGTGTGGTTCGGCATGTATTCAGCTATTGTCTCCTCCTCCGCATGGGTTTTTCCACGTGCTTTTCCCACACAGCAAACTGCTGCAGAACTCAGCCCTCATTCCTCCTCTTTGTTCTTTTTTTTCCTAGAATGGTGAGGGCTTGCTGTTTTGGTAGGCCTTTCCTTATTGAGATTATCATGGGATCTCTCACTACCTTAAAAAATAATGACCTGTATGTCTTAATAGGAAAAATCTTTCAGTCTCAAACAAGACAGAGGTCCTGACAGAGTTTAGCAAACTTATTCTTTGAGTCAAATTTGCCACACTGGGAAGATGAGAGAATACAGGTGCTTTCCAGACCACACTCAGCAGGGAGGCAGCAGTTGGTTGGGGTTATTTTTTTGCCTTTCCAGTCCGATTGCTCTCTCTATAGAGTGTGCTGTGCAAAGCATCTGGTTTGGGCGCCGGAGGCAACAGGGCAGGGATCTGCATGCTCAGTTCATCCTAGGTAAGGAAAGCCATGAATCCTTTCATCCCTGTTAGCCAACGCGGGTTGTCTCCATATGTGCTTGCTGCCCCAGCCTGGCTCCTACTGGGCAGAGCCCTGCGCAGGGGTAGCCAAGCTAAGCAAACCTCTCAGAGTTCGAGACGTGCTAAGAAAGCATCAGCTAGATTTGGATGAATGAATGAATGTGCTCCTCTTCCTGTGCAATAAAACATGCTGAGCAAACCCGCTTGGGCTCAGAAACCCCATTGCATTTTTCCTTTTGAAAGGACTAGCATCAGCCCCGCTCTCCTCCACATGCTCTGTTTGGAAACAAGGCAGCGCATCAGGAAAGACCCTGAAGGAAGAATTTATGGTGTCTCTAATTAGTCAGTTTGTTCCGTCCTTGAAGAAGAGGATAACGAGGGACAGGGATGCATTGCCGGCCTCTGGAGGAAGAGCGCTGTGGCTAGGCTTATGTCCAACTGATGATAGGGTAATTAGTGGTAACTGGGAGCAATCAATCATCTCGGGTGGAAAAATGTCTCGGTTAAAGGAAAGACCCTCCCAAAGATTTTCATAACTCAAAAGGGTGTGAGACAGGGTCTGGAAGACAGTACTGGCAGTCCATGAGGTATTTGAGGAAGGAGTCTATTAAAAGATAAATTGAACACAATGGTCTTTTGTTCCTCCTCGGGTAGGTGACAGAATTTGCTGTTATAAAAGTTGCAGAGTATTTTGGAAGGAGGAAGGAAGAAGAAAAGACTTAGCAGATGGAAAAGAGGGAAGAATAACAAGAATTGAGGGGGGGGAAGTAACAGTACACTAGCTATTAAAATCAGCTGCTAATTGCAAAAAAGATATAGGAAGAAAATGAATCTATGCATTTTGACAAGTGAGTAAAATGTATCATTTGCATTTTAAGTGCATGACCAGGGAATTTATTTTAATAATTATTAGCTATTCCAACTTTCTACTTTTCACAGACAACCACATTATGAGAGAGATTGTAATTTTCAGTAGGAAATAAAAGTGCCGTGGATTTTGGTTTTTGCTTTACCCAGCCATGATTTACTTTGGCTAGTTTTTCCCTGTGGTTCCTTCCTAATTCTGCAGCTCTCTGAGAAACAGGACTTGTGCAGGGCCCGACTGTATGCTGAAGAAGCGGTCAGCTCCTCGATGGAGGAACGTCAGGCTTTTCCTGAATAACCAGCTGCAGTTTTCAAACTGTTTTGGATCTCCAGAGCTTTCAGATACCTTCTGTATTCCTGGCATGGAATAGGATGTGTTAGGGAATGTATGGTGGGAGCTGCAGAGAGACTATCAAACATCTACTCTGCCAAGGGTAGGGTTTTACTGGAGCAGTAGCTTATTGCATTGGCATGTATGATTTCAGACTAAGAGTTGCGAGGTGCTTTTGGAAATGTCCGGACATTTGAGGTGGACTTCAGAAACACAGAAGGAGCTGGAGAATTAGTGGGGTAGTGCCCCTGGAGAGCCAGAGCTGGGGAAGAGGTTGAGGAGACTTGGCAGTCTGGCAGGGAAACTCAGTTAAAGGCATGAGCTGAAACCGTCCTGGTGCAAAGAGGTTATGTGAAGGGATCAACTAAAGAAAATCATAAACTCCTCAGTGACCTGAAACTCAAGACAAAAGAAAAGTAAAGCTGGAAGTATTTAAAATGAATAGGTATGCAAGATGAAAACCTGAAAGTCTAGGGTGAGGTGGGACTATTAAGGACACCAAGAAAATGCCGAAGAAGTTCATTGTGAGTGAGAAAGGGACCTTCCTCCTCACTGGAGCATGAG
>VZTL01038727.1:0-41424 GCA_013400535.1 Scopus umbretta
CTGAAACCAGGACACCTTAACATTTCCTCTGCTTACCCTTGAAGGTAATGTCTCAGACTGTGTACTAAGCTGTCTGGAAATACTTCTGTTTTGGACCTCAAAGTCTAAAAAAAAAAAAAAGTGCTAATACACTGTCTTCTGGGTCTCGCTTTGACTATGCAGAATGACATAGGGAGGTGAGGGACAAGAGTAGTTAGCAATTCATATGCAGCCCTGACCTGCCTTCCTGGGGCTAGCACTACTATGGGGTTTTTTTTATGTGATGCAGGAATGGGCACAGGGTAGGGACTAAAGTCTCTCTCCCCTTCAGAGCATCAGTGTGTAAATGTTGTCTTTGTCGGCATTAACCAGCAGAGCAGTTCACACATGGCGGTGAAAGTGAATGCTGGACTTCTGTGCTGTCTGAAACACAGGTGCCTCCTTACGTGAACGAACGCTGCAGTGCCACTTAACACAGGTAATGTCTAGTGCCCCACGGAGCACAGCATGCGTTCTGCACAGCAGTGCTGGCACAGCATTTTCCCCGCTGCCTGTTCTTTAATTTGCAATGGCAGGGGAAAAAGGATACTGCCCATACATAAGTACAAAGCGTGAGGAATTACACAGCCATCTTTTGCCTCATTTGTTTCTGTTGTGATCACAACACATAATTTAAAGCATGCTTGGGTGTGTGCGACGGGTTTGGTGAAGCTGAACCCTGTCAGATCTGGAACACCACCCTTTCCCAAACTGCTCCTAGGAAAAGAGAAAGTGATACCTAAGTGATTCACATGGCAATTTAGATTCCATGAGAACCACAAAAAAGATCTTTTAAATAGTTGACAAAATTGTACAAAATAGGCTCTAATTGTTTTTAAAATTTGTTTTTTAAATTGCACTGTAGTATACTTTCATCTTAACTCCATAATTTGAAGTCATAACACTGTGGACTCATAAAGTATTGTTAAGCAAAGCTTTATTCTTTGCTTGGTGCATTCTCAGAACAGGGGTATTTTACTTACACACACACACACACATACAGACTCTCACATGTATGCGACATAAAAAGGGCGCATCTGGGATTGGAGAGGGCCAGCTGGGAAGGGAAGCAGGACAGCTGAAATATTTTAATTCTATAAAAGCATTAAATAACCTTATATTTGCACTTCTCCTTCATTGCTGTAGCATGATGTATCATGGAAAGGAGAGGGAATATAGAGAAGGGGAGTTGTGCATCAGTTCAGTATTCCTATTGTCTGTGTAGATAGTTTATAAATAGGTCTGTTACAGGAATAACTGTAAAAAATAAAAGTTCTGCACCATTAACTTAGATATACAAAGTTTGCAATGTAGTACCACAAGGTTACTATGTCCAAAGTCACTTTTGTCAGACCGTTTGATGTCTCTATTCCCTTGCATAGCACACATGTTCTCTGGGTCTCTCAGACACTAACCCTTATCACCTTGAGGATATATCTAGCCCTTCCTCAGTATCTAGGCAGGAAGTGCCTTCATTTTCAATAGCAGGAAACAACATTATTTCCAAGCAAGTCACTGAGTTACTTCATTCCTTTATCTGATTCATCTGACTCAACCTAGACAGCTACACCTGTGCTAGTTGCTTTATATTCTTCTACAGCCAAGGGAGGTAAACTGATATTGGTTAGAAATCAGTCCAGACTTCTGGCATGGGCACTTCAATCCCAGTTCCTTATGTCAACTTAGCTTTAGGGATACCTAAGTATGTTAATAAAATATGTATTAACCTCTCAGACCAATTTAAGACTGCCAGCTGAAAGGTGTTACAGTAATCAGACTCCATCAGATTAAAAACAAGTTCCTTGGAGTGATGTATTCGTACAACACTAGTATATGACTGCTTAAATTTGTACATTTTTGGTGTGTAGATTTTCCTTGAAGCTCACGATCTATTAGGTTGTAAAGCTATTTGCTCTTCAACCAAATTAGATACTTGAGAGGTTTTACACCACAAAAAGAACTATTTTTTTTCTATACAAGTCATGTCTTCCTAATAGTGATAAGAAACAAATAGGGGTGTATTTAGCACCAAGGGCTAACTGTTGGAAAAAAGACATTCTTTCTGGCAGTATGCTTTTTGTATATTCTAAATGTTTTACTCTCACTGTTTATCTTTATTATAATTTCTCTCAAGACAAAGCAATCAAAACCTCTCCATAGAGGCCTTTCTCTGTGGTATATAAGCATTTGATGTTCCTTTTACCTTTGCAGCTCCTCCTTTGACTTCACTTGTATATCTGATGCTTCTCTTCCAAGTACTTATAATCTACCAATACAGTTCTGAATTATGAAGTACCTCACACCTTGATAGATATCTGTGTTTTGGTTGGAGGCCGTGTTTGTTTCAGTCATCTGATTCCATAAAGGAATGTAAGTAAATTTCACACGACTATAAATTGAGAATTGAATGTTATACTCACTAATGTCAATGGATGTCCAAGCTACAAGAAAACAAATATATGGGAGGCAGTCCACATTTTTCATAGGAAGCATGTGAATACTGTTGCCTTCTTTAGCATGTTTATTCTTATAGAAATTCTTGCGGGGATGTCATACATAGGTAACAGTTCCAGGAAGTCTCCCGTGATAACTGTAAGGGTGAGTTCCAGCTACATAGAGAATCTAGATGACAGAAAATGAGTTTGGCCTGTCAGTGATGAAGGCTTCCTGCATGTTGGGCTGCCTTAGCAAACTCACAGCCAGCATGTTGAGTGAAGTAGTTATTTCTCTTTACCCAGCACTCAAGACACCACAACTGGAATATTGTGTCAAGGTTCCCCTCTCTGTACAACAGAAAGCAACAAACTGGAGAGAACCTATCACAGGGGCACCAAAATGATGAGGGAGGTGGAGTACATGTCATATGAGGAGAGGATGAGAAAGCTGGCTTTGTTCCACTTGGAGAAAAGGTGGCTAATGAAGGATCAGAATTCAGTCTTCAACTACCAAAAGAGAGTTATGGAGAAGATGAAGGTGCACTTTTCTTAGAACTGCACAGTGAAAAGACAAGATGCGGTGGTCACGAGCTGCAGCAGGGGAAATTCAGGCTAGCTGCAAACAAATAATATTCTCCATTAGAGTAGCCAAGTAGTGGACCAGATCCCCAGAGGAGCAGTGGAATATCCACCCTTGGAGATAACTCAGAACTAGACCAGGCAAGGCCCTGAGCAATCTTACCTTACTTTGAAGTTAGCCCTGCTTTGAGTGGAGATGTAAACTAGATGACCTCCTTTGGTCACTTCAGGTCTGAATTACTCTACGGTTCAAAGCACCCTGATGCTTGGCAAAAATAAGTAAATCTCTAGGAAGAAAAGGAAATATTGTTTTAAGCAGGAGGAAGCACAGCACTAATATATGCAAATACAGAGAAAGAAAATTCTTGCAATTTGACCATATTCTGTTTAACTTTGTTCCTGTCCTTCATGAAGCATGTCCAACAGGTAACAGTCCATTTGCTTACCCATATCTTAACCCCTGCTGATGGAGATAAAACTCATACAGTTTTATCATTGCATAAATAAGCTTTTCAACAAAGGATAAGAACAATCCCTCTCACCAAACCAGGGTGAGAATCCACTATGCATCCTCAAAATTTGAGCTCACCAGGTTATGAAGATCTCCCAAGAAGATATTTTATGTAAAAGAAGTTCCCTTTTCACTTATCGGGAGTGAGGACAGATCATTTTTCTCTCAGTCTTCTACCAAGCAGTTCACACTTAGTCTTTCATTGAACTTATCTCTTTCTTCCTTTGATATATGATTTGCTTTTATTTTCCATGAGGCACTTTATTTTACTTTTAATTGATATATCAAAAACCATATGAGGTTAGTGATACATTCAATTATCCTGGCTGAACTTATTATTATTTAATACAATATAAAGATCAGAGGCTCAGGAATCCTTTATTTCCTTTTAATTATCTGTGATCCTCCCATTCTTTTATCAGTTTGAATCAGTTTTATCAATTTCACACTAGCAATGAACAAAGCAGCAGTGTGTCTTAGAGATGAATATAGTTATAAAAAACCCTGTAATGTTAACATTTTTACCTACTAAATCCCAGTGCACCATATTGAAACCTTATCCTAACTAGTATTTGATATAACCAACAAGGAGTTCTACATTTTGATAAATTTTAAAACATCTAAATATTTAGATATAGTTATAGATCCAAATAGGTAAACATTTTAATTTTTTTTTTTAAACTATCATCTTCCTTTGATTCTTTCTTATTTTGTTTTTCCCCAAACTTTGCCAACTACACACATCTTTACTGACTTTAGAGCATGAGTTACCATAAATCTCCTTTTCAGAGAGAGAGAGAGAGAGATTAAAAAAAATGTTCAGTCTCCAGAAATCCCAAAGTAGGTGCTGCCTGGGTAGTGATGCATACAGCAGCCTTTCTGAGAGGCAATAGGACTGTGGTGGCTGCGAACTTCTCTGTAGCCAATATCAACCAACAATAACAGGGCTGGCATCAAGCACCCCAATGAGCACATGAACAGACCTTGCACATTTTATCACCAAAGAACTCCAAGACTTTTTGAGGGAGTGGTAGAAGTTGCACAGCTTTTGGAAAGTCCATGAGATTTTAAAAAGCACAATGAAAATCAGAGTTCTGAAACTCAGTATGCTGCCTCAGGTACAATAAAAATCCAGCTTGGGAGACTGCTATTTTGTTTGTGGATATAGTGTGTTTGCTAGTAGATACCAAATTGATTTAAAAATTAAATAAAACACAACATGAAACTTCATTTGACTTGCTTCTTTGGGGAGTTAAATTTCATATTGTCCCACCGCTGTCTCTATAGAAGGGGTAATGATGGTAGGACTTGCTGATTCAGGTGGAATTCCTAGGAGAGACAGATATGGGAAAAGAAAGAAAGTAAAATCAATGGGGAGTCTTCCACATGATCCTTCTCTTACTGGCCTGTCCTACCTGTCAGTGTGCGTCAAAAAATTGACTTTGGCTGGATAGTGTTTAAATACTAAAGCAGGCAGAAAGAAATAGTAGGATTTTTGAAACTACAATTTTCCTGTGCTTCCTAATTTCTAAATGCCATCATCTTTGCTAATTACAACTTTTTTTTTTTCCTAGATCATCCACATTTCATTATGTTTCCTAAATGCTGTTGCTTGGCAGCTAGATATTTAATAAGACTACAGGATATGAGAAAGCAGGGAGATTTTCCTCTTGGCACTCATGAATGAACATTTCCTAGGACACAGGTGCTTTCTTTCAAGACTTCTAAACCCTTCTCTAGGGAGACAGGATACTGTTCATCTTACAGAATCTGTTTCTAGAAATAAATAATTGCTGTTATATGCTGAATGTGTTTGTATGCATAGATATAGTTATTATCTGGACAGTCAAGGTAAGAAAGAGGAAATATTAAAGATAAAAATACAGTTAGAGTTATCAAGCACCCAGATACCGAAAGAAATACAAGTCTTTCCCTTTTCTGACTAAAAATTGATGTTAAAATACTGTTGATGGCAAATGTTTGTTATACTCTCATTGAAGTCACTCCTTCAGTCTGAGCCATATTGCTCCTGTTCAAAACTAAGACCATATTATAGCTGCAACTGTCAAACCTTTGTATATCGTTGTCAGACTCATCTTGCAGTACATATGGAATAGGTTTGCAAATTCTCTGAGACACAAATCAGGTTTTGTTATCTTGCTGTCTTTCAGGTAAATTAAGTAACTGTGATAATCACAGATTTTTTGATACAGCTGTTCTTACAATTCCGCAGGCAGAAACTGAAATGTTTACAAATACAATCCTAGAACCAGTAATTATGTAAATTTTATGCTTTTTAAATGACAATCCACCTGCAAGATGCCCTGTCGCCAGTGGAGGTAGGTTGCTTCTTAAACAAAAAAAAGTCTACATACATTTTTCTTATGTTTTAGAGATTTGTCTCCTGGCTTCAACAGTTGCAAAACAACATGGCTTGCTGTGACACAGCATGGGAGAAAATAATGCATCAGCAGTGAGAAATAAAATGGCTCTGCAACTTGCTATCTCTGTAAAGACAGTGAACTTTCAGGAGGAATATATTGCACCGATCTTCTCCAATTGCTTCAGGACTTCCTCAAGAAGATTTTATTATTATTATTATTATTATTATTTTCATTGCTATTTCTTTTTACATCCATCAGTAGAGGATCTTCCAATATTATTGTATCAAGCATATAGCAAAATAGATTCCCTATAGCAAAACTATAGACATCAGAGGTAAAAAGTCCAATACAATCAGTGATCTCTGCTGATGCAAAAGATCAGACAGACTCAATGATTTTTTCTGTGCTATTTGCTGCATTTTATCCAGTTTAATTTTAAATTGTTATCCAAAATGGACTCCAAATATTAGTTTTTTCCAACTCAAGTATGGTCCCTGAGAGGTCACCTTGAAGATATTTCCCTGATTTTTTTCCTCTGAACTTACCTTGATTATATAATTTCTTTATTCCAAATCTTTTAATTAAGAAATACAATTTTTGCAATGAAAAGAATAACTTTTAGCTATAACAGTATATCAGTAACATTAAACAGAAGAGCTCTGAAATGTCTTTTCCCTGGAATGCGTGTGTGTGTGTGTTTAAACTAATTTAAATATATTTAAGTAGCATTTCATTGACAGACAAGCAAAACCACAGAAATACTAAAAACATTTATTTATGGTATTAAAATGTGTTTAAATACATTTAATGAGCAAACTGGGGAAAAAAATTTAAAAGTCAGTCCACTGTGTTTATGATAATAAAGACTAAACTGTAAAAGGAATTAAGATTTCACTGTGCAGCAGCCATAGAGAAATGAGACCAAAACAGTATCAAAATAACAGAATAACATATTTTAAAAGGACATAATAAAAAACTTTTAAAAGATCTAGTGAAATTTCTTGTAAAATTAAAACTTGTTCTTTTTGTCTAGGAGTTTGCAAAAGAGAACATACGATATAGAAGACTGTGGCAGGTCTCTAAGATTGGCATCTTGAACAGGAATTTCAGAAACCATGAAAACCATCTTGTCACCCTACCCAATCATTGACACAAAGTTCTCACTGACTTCTCTGGGAAATATTTATCCCGGTAAGTAAAAAATTCCACACTTTCATCTACAGAACAGTTCCACTCTGGACCTGCCCTAACAAGATATTAAGCTATTACTAAAACATTGTTGGGAGGTTTGGGAGTCTTTTGAGCAAAAACTGATGGCAAATGAGTGGAGTCCCAGTCATCCTCCATCCTAGCGCTAATCCTATGTGTCCACCTGGAGAAGTTTCAAGCTGATTCAGAACACATATTTACTGTCATATCTTAGGTCAGAAAGTCTTTTATTTGGTCTTCTACTCATTCCTTCTTTCATAATCCGTCATAATCAGAAAAATTAACACCTCAGAGCAGTTACACTGAGCAGAATCTAGACCACAGCTTCCCATTTCTCACTAGAAAAGAAAACAAATATATCAGTCATGACAGATTTCTTGTATTTTTAAATAGAAATAAAGCAGCTTTCTGTTCATTTATCATTTTGTCTTCTTTCAACAGATTGCCTCATCACTTAATGGGAAAACTTCTTGAGTAATTTTAGTAGATAAATTTTCCAGTGAATCTGCTTTTGTTTTAATGTAATAATTTATTCGATTAGGCTTTTTGTGAATGTTACGTATGTTACTGGAAACTATCTTGCAAACCATCTATTTACATAAACCTCAACCCATGATTTATGAGTAATCTATTCACAGAAATTTTTCAGTTTATTTTTGTGTTACTGGTCTCCTAAGTCATGTGACATTGCTGCTCTATGTTGATTTTTTTAATTTGCATAACTGCATAAAGAAAATCCATTATTTTAGAAACTAATCTAATTTAGATCCCGTTTTTTCATCAAATGTATTTTCTTCGTTAAATAAATCACTGCTATAGTCCTGAAATTAACTTCCTATAGACATTCATATTATCAGATTTAGCTAAGAAAGTTACAAACAATGTAGGATCGTAGTACGATTAGGAAATAGAATAAAAAGAAACAACCCACACTTATTTCTTACTGCTATTACACACGCATTTTTAGTGAGCCGTTTGTTGACAGACCTTCCTAAAGAATATCTCTACTTTGGAAATAATCAGAATTTCTCAGTTTTACAGAAGAAAACTGCTTGTCACTCCTGAGATTTACATGGACAATTCAAACGGTCTCTTTTAAAGTCATTTCATCAGGGGTCCTCCTTCCGCCATCACAATTCTCAGAGGTAAATGCTCTTGCTTGTAGTTCACTGCAGACTTCTTGGCATTACCTGTTGCAATATTGCTGTATGTGACCCTCACACTTCCCGCGGATAGTCAGAGAACTGGAGATGGGCAAATCAAAGTTTTATAAAATAATAAAGTCTGGCAGCATCAAATAAACAGCCTGTCTCCACAGCAGAAGGGCAGTTTATTTTAGTGGTTTTCAGAGACGAAAGGGAGGTTTAGCAACAGACTGTACTTGTAAGACAAGGAGGTGGAAAGTAAGTAACAGAAACCCAAAGATTACCCAGCTCCAAAGATGTTTCAAGGATAAAGAACCAGCAAGTGCAAATGTTATTCTGCCACACATAAACAGAGGGTAAGGAATCACACAAACAGAAAGCAGGCGCATCTCATGGCTATTTTGCGTTAGTGTGTTACTGTTCTTTTTCCAGCCCAATAGCCAGTAAAATGTGTGTGGAAAGATTCAGTGTCTTTCACTGCCTTCTCCTCTAATAAGCCCCATTTCAGTTACACAGAAAAGAACAAATAGAAAAATTCAAACTGCTCTTTTTAACGTGAGAGTAATTGAATTAAGTAAAATAAAAAGATTCCAGTCTAGCCAAGTCTTAATTATAACACATCTTTTAAATTATTATTTTTAACAGTCTAAAACCTTTATAAGCCTTTTGCATGTGTCCAGCTGTCTCGCTAACTCTCAACCTCAATTACTGCATTATTGAGAAAATGCTTTAGCAGCAGGATGTTGTGCTCTGTGCTAAATACAGGCCCTTAGCTGAGGTTACTATATGTGTGTAGTATACATTGTGCCTATTTTGATGGCACAAGAGAATTCCTGGGAATTTTATTCCTTGCATGATTATCCGCTAAAAGAGAGAGAGTAATAACAATTATATAGTTGGACATGGTGGGTTAAATGTATAGTTATGTGCTATTTGAGTCCTCCAGGTGCAGCTGGAATATAAAAGGGCAGGAGTAGAGTTAGCAGAAATCAGTTCATACTATTATGGGTTTGGATGCTTAATATAGAGTTGAGCATACTGTAAATCTACCCCAATTTCCTGTCTGCCTAATTCAAGAATGGCCTACAAATCTCTGATTGCTATAAATGCCAACAAGGGAAATTACTATTTAGAACATAAACAGGGAAAATATATCTAGAAAAAAATGCAGAAATGTCAAATATAGGCCACATATATTAAACTATTTCCTGATTCTGAGGATCCTTTAGAAGTTTTTTTCTGAGGAAAGCAGTAGGAAATCTTGTTGTGGAACTATTAAAATGTAAAAGGACAAAAAATGGGAAAAAAATATCTAAGATTTCTGCACTGTAAATGAGAAAAATAAATGGGTCTGAGTGGGTTTTTTTCACCACTGATTGATTTTTTCCACAGTCTTGTCTAAAGAAAAGCAACACAATTGTCACCAACTGAGAAAATTATAGAATTGGAAGCTACCATGTACGGGGCCTGTTCCAGGCATAGTGTGTGATTTGTGGCACCAAGTAATTCAGCTAATCAGTAAAGGAAATCAGTCTCTTCTTGTAAAAATGTGAGATCTTTGGATTAATTCCAATGCAAAATACAAATTTTACAATTCACAAAAAATTGCAGAAGTAACCAGTGACTGGTAGAGATGACACCTGAAGATCATTTCTACCACTCTCTCATTATTCTCAAAGAATTATTATTTAACCCTCCTGTTCTAACTCAGTGTGGGGATTTCTGTCAAGCAGATTAGAGTGACACTTCCTGAATTTTTTAAAGAATGTTTTAAAAAGGTTCTCAGACGTTATGTTGTTTGCGTGCTCATTCCCATAGCTTCGAGATGACAGATTTGGATTGCTCCCTTATGCCTGCTATGCCAATAAAATATAATAAAACTGGAGATAAAAGCAAGGAACAGATCTGGGGTGACAGAGGCTGAAGAATGTCCTTTAGTTTGAGTTATTTTGCAAGAGAGATTTTTAAAAAAGTGAAAAAGATGGGTTCTTACATTTGAAAATGCCCTTTCTCTGAATAAGGTGGATATTTAAATGCTCATGAGAGTCTTTTATCTGCAGCTCTGTGTTCTTGATCAGTCTTGTCACCAGTCAGAGAAGGTGAAAAATTTGTAGTCAAAATTTCAGCTACACATTGTCTACATCTGACACTAGTTGCTATAGCAAAGGGTAATTTTTTTGTTTCTGTATGAATGCTATTAAAAGATTCTAGGGGCAAAATTGGCAAGAAAGAATGCTTTTTCCCAGTGTCCTATAACTAGCTAGAGATAAAGCTAATTCACAAATAAAAGCAGAATATTAAGAGTTCAGTGTTCCTGTTTAGGTTTACCCATTAGGCATTATTCAAATCATTAAGATAATTCCACAGAGGAAGAGATGAGAAGGAAGGGAAGTTCTTGTTTTCTTTTGGATTTAATTATCTCTATTATGCACACAAAATATTTGTTGTTAGGTGAGGTTTCTGACACAGTGAGGGATCAGATCGGTAAGAAATGGTATAGCTTGCATCTACAAGAACAGCCGTTGTCAAGATAAAAGAACAAACAATTATAAGATATCTCTCTTTTATATAAATAAATATAAGACTATATGATAAACTACATAGAATTATATGCATAAATTATAATAATTTAATGTGTATTATATGAGTTACAGTTAAATAATATATATTCATACATAATTATATAAAAATATAATATTGTATATGCATTCAATACGAGGGATCTGGACAGGCTTGGTCGNTTAAATAGCCTCAAGCTGCATCAGGGAGATTTAGATTGGATATTAGGAAGAAATTCTTTCCTGAAAGAGTGGTGAGGCATTGGAAGAGGCTGCCCAGGGAGGTGGTAGAGTCACCATCCCTGGAGGTATTGAAAAAACATGTAGATGTGGCACTTTGAGACATGGTTTAGTAGGCATGGTTGTGTTGGCTTGATGGTTGGACTAGATGATCTTAGAGGTCTTTTCCAACCTTAATGATTCTATGTTCCTATGATTCTATGATTGGTGGAATATTGTGGGGACAAAGGCACTGTCAAACACACTCAAGTTTAGGGACTGGCTCTTTCCAAGAGATGGGAGACCTCAGCATTATGCAGTCATACTGAAACCATTCTGAACTGAACTACCATAAAGATAAAAGCATATATTTGCTAAGCTGAAGTAGGTTAAAGAGCAAACAAAACATCTAAAGACATAAGCATCCCAAAAGGAAACAAACAAATAGGTTTCAGTTAGCATTTAGATTAGGTTTAAAATTTTCTTTTATCATCTGTCGCTCAGTTTTAGGCCAAAGTATAGCTCCTAACTGAGAATTTTGATTGTCACAAGATCCTTACATCCTCATATCAAACACTAGTGACTTGTTTTTTTGTATACCATAGGCCTCTCTTTGGGATTTGCTCAAATTTAGGATGTTTTCCTCTTCCCCACTGAGGTGTTTCTTAGGGTACAATTTCAGATTATGCTGAATCAGATCTAACTGGTGCCTGTGAAAAAAATATGGGGTTTTCCTCCTTTCTCTGACCCAGGGCAATGGGTTTCTACCCCTCTCTCACGTTGGACTCAGTATTTGTGCAGTGACAAGAGGGGCTGGCTCAACTAGCTGCTCTCAACAAAACACTGCATTATTTTTTCACAAGATCTCCAAATTCACCAGTTGAGCAACCTCACAATCTCTAAGTCTGACCAAAACAGCAGGCAAAACTGTGTACCTGGAGTGGAAACAGTATTTGGTGAGTACATGAAACATAGCATGGAACTGCGCCTTTATTCCTTAAGTCGATCTGAAAGGAGTTACACCTGCTTGCTACTTAGCCTGCAGCTTGGGAAATGCCTATATTGTAGGTCATATCCCTATTAAGGCTTTAGATACCTAGATAAACTAAGGTATAAGCCTACTGATCCCTAAAAAAGGCAATATTTCTCTTTCTCTTATTCATCCAGCTTTCCTGTGTTCCCAATGTGTGCTCCTAAGGCTTGCCAGAGCCAGTGTAAAGTATTTGCCAGACCCTTCTGTAAGATGGTTGAACTCACAGGCTGGCCAAGCTGAACCTGTAAAAAATGGCTTTTCTTTTGCATTACCAAATTGAGTTGCATCAGAAGAGGATCTTAAAAGCATCAAAGGTTTCTCTGGAATGAAGCAGAGAAATAACTCACAGAGGCAGATCCTGCTTTTATCTGAAAGTTGCTAGGCATTGACTTCTCGACACTAGTTACTGCCTTCTGATGTTTGAATCACAAGTGATGCTTTAAAATGGCATAACAGAAACATCTAAACAAACTGCCTCGTGGTTTCCGAAAGATTTGTCATATTGACCAAAATGGCTCTTGAAATTCAGCCTCAGTTCACATATGGTTTCATCTGCCCCTGGAGCTGTATTTTTGGGGCTTAGGAAAAAAAAACCAAAACAACAAAACAACAACATTTTCTCTAAAAAACAATCTGTAAAAAATTGCTCTTCTCTTATTCCAGAGCTCCACACTATGTATTTTACACAACTTGTGCAAAGAATTTCTCTAGAAGTGCATCTTCATGTCTGTGGCAAGATAAATACAGGATTTCCAGCATGACAGTGGACACTCTGTCTTTGGAAGGCTTTTGCTTTTATAGCTCAAAAGGATAGAATTAATATTGCCCTTGACTGGTAATTTTATCATGGATTATCTTGATTTTATTTTGCATACATTGTAATGTATGCAACTAGTTTAACTTTCGTAAAAAGACTGACTGCATGAATGTCAGTTCTGCAAACAAAAAGAAGGAGCATACGAGTTCAATAGATTGCACTTGTCTAAATTCTGTAGTGGATCTAGGAATCCAGGAGTTGGCTAATGTACAATATCAAGTACAGAGCACGGGACAAGGGGATAAGCAAGTCAACTAAAGGGCACAGAAAGGGCAAAACCACTCCTTTGTTCCTCTTTTAAAGAATCCTGTCCAATTTGACTCATATAAATTAAAAACATCACTGGATATCCAACAGTGTCTGTAAAACTTTGCAGGTGGTTAAAATGTTTTTGCTCACTAAAGCAAGTTGCTTCTAAATGTAAAGACAAACACCTTGCTTGGTAGAAAGCTTTAACACTTTGGCAGCTCTTTAGCTTTTCAGAGTCCTGCAAAAATATTAGCACAGGAGTGTCGACTCCTGTGAAGCAGGCAAATATTATTATCCTCCTTTTATACATGGGCAACTTGTGAGACAGAGGCTGTGGCTTGCCCAGGCCCAAGACCACACAGCAAGCTGGTAGAAGAGCCAGCACTAGGAGTCAAGCATTCCTGGATCCCAGCCTAGTGCACAATCCACTAGACAGCCTGTCTGCAGCCTTCTGCTATTGCTGCATGAAGCTACCCAGTTTTTGCCTTATGAATATCTGACTGTGAAAAATTATGCTTTTTGCAAGTGTTTATGTGATTGCTCCAGGGCAAAGCCTCACTATTGCTGCTGGAAAATACAGATTATTTGAGCAAAAATGTGGGGGAAGGGAGGGAAACATTCTGGAATAAAATTGTAAACCAACTGTCTTACAACCAGACATTAAGCAAATAATATAAAAGTTCCAGTCAAAACTGTCCTTCAGTTTTACCGACTCCAGAAGAAACTGTGAGGAGGTTATTTTATTGTCGTCACCTATAAGCACAGGTTTTCATGTTTCACTAAAAAATAATGAAATCACATGCTCTGAACTCACACAAAAGTTAAGGAAACGGAGGTACTAAACAATGGTTTGCAACTGATTAAAAGCCTTGTGGCTGCCTCTGCAAAATGCAGCTGCAGCCCAAGGAACAGCGACAAACCAGACCTCCATGTGGGAGGGAAGGAACTGCACAGCTGCTTTACAGCAACACTGCCATGTGACTAGAAGGCACCTCTACCTGTGCTGTAGGTACAGCAATAAAAATCGTTTGGGCCTCCTTCTCTTGCTCAGTAAATACATATCTCTGTTTAGCACAAATGCTACAGACACAGAAACATTACAGAAGAAGGAAGAAATGCATCGATAGGGAAAGTTTGGCGAATGTAATTTTTGAAAGTGGTATTTGGCTACCAGAGCATGAAGGAGCGCTTCATTGAAGGAGCTGCTGGAGCTTCAGATATAGGAGCAGGTTCTTGCTCCACGCTGGTGGGCTTTCCAGGACCCTTTAACAATGTTAGGGCATGATTTTTGCAGCAGTAATGCTGCTTTATGAATATTTATATTGATTCTACTGCCACTTTTCATCTTTACAACACTGGTTCCCTATAATCCACTTCTGGTTCATCCTGAGAGAATAATGCTAGGTATCGTCACAAATCTTATATCTAATAAATGGCCAACTCCACGCAATGTGTTAATCCAGTTTTGAGAGACCTGCCTTTGAAATAAGAACTACTGCTTGCTACAGTCCTGGTCTTAGGAACCACTGCTTGCTGCAGTCCTGATCTCACAAATTTTACTGCCAGGGCTAGCCCTGGAAAGCAGGTATACGTGGGAAGTCTGCTTGGGACATGAGGAGCAGATAAACAGCATCCAGGGTGAAGAAAAGCATGATTCTTCATTGATCTAAGGAGAAAAGTAGGACTCTCCATGCAGCCTGTAACTCTTTTTTGGAGCATTTCCCTGGACAGATGTAGAGGGATAGCATTCCTTCCAACTCTCCTTCAAAAAGGTTTAATAAACAGTGCTTCATTATGTTGGCATCCTACCTCCAGATGATACCGATAGTACTGTATAGCCTGCAGTGTGATATTAAATACCTAGATATGAATTCCTGCTTCAGCAATATGCTGTAAACTCTGAACTTGCTCTTCTCTTTTCATCTGAGTCTGTCCTCCTCTTTCTCATTTCTTTTGTGTCTTATTTCCTAACAGACTACACTGGCTCTTACTCTCAGTGTGGTTACATCTACACAATAAAATTATGTAGAGTTGGGGCATTGACCTGTGACTAGCCATACTATATAAGTGTTGGCATGCTCCCTCACACATTTTTAACCTCTGAGCACTATCCCAGTCACTTCCAGGCATGGTTCGGGGGATCACAGAGGTCAGGATGCTCTCCAAAAGGCAGCAGTAGCTAGAAGGGGAGAGGGGACACATTTAACTGTAGGCATGCCAGCCATGGCACTCACACTTGGGGACAGACAACAGACTCTGGCTTGTTTTATTTTTTAATACAAGTAACGTGTGTGACTGACTTTTTTCCCACATTCTTTGTCCTTTCACCAGTCTCAAAGAAGAAAAGCAGACCTCAGCAAAGGCTTTGTTTCATTAGAGTTTTTTGTATGTTTGTGTCCTGAATTATTTGGGATTTTTATTTTTTTGTTTGAATATAAAGCATTTACTGCTGATATGCTTTTGTAAGTTAGAGGACCCAAAGATTTAAGCTTTGCAAAACAGAAGGTAATACAGCCTGTGATGGTCCTAAGTCCCTGCAGGAGTTCATTTCAGAGCTTTGGGCCAATGCTGAGAAAGCTAGAGTTCCTGCATAATTTAGCATGATGCTTCGGTAGAGAGATTTCCTGTCCTTGAGCAATGAAGACATTGTACCTCACTCACTGTACATTGCTCATTTTACTTGAGAAATAAAGATGTGTCCTGGTTTCAGCTTAGTTCATTTTCTTCCTAGTAGCTGCTACAGTGCTGNGAAGATGCTGTTGAAGATGGTATAACCTTCTCAACTGGTTACAGAATCCTTTAAATAACTTGTGTCTTCAAGGACATGAAGAATCTTGAGGATCAGGGCTGAAATGCTGTACTCCTTAGGAATGACTGGTCTTTTCATTTCATATCTAAAAAAGTACTCTAAGGAATATTAGTCAAATCTTGCATTAACTCTGCTGATAGTCACACAAAGATCAGGCAGCTTTGTAAAATTAATGCAAATTGATTTAAAATATCACATGTAGGGTGATATTTTAGAAGTAAGGAGAGGCAGGGTGACTGGACCTGGAGTCAACCTGGAGGCTGACAGTCTAATGTAACGAGTGAGTGAGGCACTGATCAGCCATGTTTGTTGTGGTCATATAGATGTGGTGTTCTGAGAGCAGTAGCCAACATCCACGGACTTGCGTGTTGTCTAGTTACCAAGAAAAAGAAACAAATATATAAGCATTATAGACGTCAGGCTCCTCCCCTTTCGTGAAGTCAATGATTTAGATAATTAAAAAATAATCCACATCTCTGAGGCAGCATTTCCTTGTTTGCCAATGGGCTGTGAATATTTGATTTTTATGTTTCCAGTTGATATGAATAGCGGTGAAAGACAAAGAAAGGAAACTCAAATCATTCATTGTTTCTTTTCCAGCATGGCCATGCTTCAAACAATTTGGAGCTCAGACTGTATTTGTGAATCTTATTTGAAAACACTTATTCTGCTGCAAAAAGATAGATTTCACCAAATGCCACATTCAAACAAAGGTCTCTCTGACAATTTATCTAGAAAGGGGCAATGGCATTTACAGGCATAAACAACACTCAGCAGCATTTAAGAAAGTAATTTTTTTAAAGCCATACAAACACTGCTGACTTTTCAGAAAGGTTAGAACTTTATGAGATTCAGAATCAAAAACTGATGTGACCTACATAAAAGAATCACTCTGATTTCTTAATTAAACCAAGCTGTAACTGCACACTTGGTTAACAGCCGCCAAAGAAATTATGCAATAAATCTTCTGACTGTCCTCCAAGAATGTGGAGAGAAAGGCAGTGATGAAGAGGATGGTGGTGAGGAAGAACAAGATGGGAATGTTCCATGTTATCCTCTTTAATGTCCCCTTGCAGAGGGTCTGAGGCTTCCAGCACAACTGATACGACCACATCTGTAGCACTAGGTTGGGGGAAGAGCCCAAATGTTTTAACAGCTGCTTTTTTCTTTTTTTTTTTTTTTTTCCTTTACCTAGTTTGCTTCAGGATCTGATTTCTTTCTGAAGGGGTGGGCTCAGTGCCTGCCAGGATCCCAGCAGGGAATGTTTACTCTGAGATACACAAAGATGTTTCCCTTTCTTCTCAAGTGATTTCTTTTTTTTTTTTTTTAAGAAGGGAGGGTGGAGAATTCTCTCAAGAAAGGTTCTCTTAAAATAAACACACCATATGAAAATGTGTTAATTTGAAGGTTCTTTTTCTGTTTCATGAAAAATCTGTATGAAAAATAAATCAGGGAAAACCACATCACACATTACTGCTGCATAGCTGTCTTCTCTGCCTACGGGACCAGCCTTTGCAAAATGTTTGTCATTTGCAGTGTCTCAGGCAAGGACTTTAACTGCACTGTGGATTTCCTGTGATTTCAGCTTTTGCTTGCTCTCCACCAGAACGGCTGTATCACTGCCAGCCTCTAGCAGAGCGAGACAAAGCTGCTCTGAGCTGTGATTTTCACCAGTACAGCTTACTCCAATTCCATGCAGATTTCCATTATTAAAACCAGTTTACTCAACATACACCAGATGCAGCTGCACTTAAGGTGAATTTACTGAATGGACAAACTCTCCCATGCCAAAGTCTAAAATACTGAGTGTGGTTCATCAGAGATGATAAGCAATGCCAAAGACCCTAAAAATGTTTCTATTTTCTTCTTCTCATCCCATAAACGGAGCTTCACTCTTACATTTGAGAGATTTCAAGCCAGTAGATACTCACACAGCATACAGGGAGCAAATATGTTCAAGTCATTGATGATAAATGAACAGTGTGACAAGAACAATATCCTTCATTCCTTCCCTCAGCCTCCACACATGCCCACTGTTCACAGCCACATGGGAGAAAGAAGTACTTTTTAAAGACAAAAATAAGATTGTCAGCTGAATGCAGTTACCCAAGATGGCATGCTAGGAGTAAAAGAAACAAGAAAAAAGAAAACCCGACAACAAGGAAACCTGGCTGACAGTGAGATTTATTAGTCAGGTGGTGATTCCAGTGTAATTTTGTCTTGTCACTTTGAGACGGCAGAGCTACATGTTCATGTGTGGTCCCAGCATTCAGGGTGTGGTGAGATCTTTAGCTCTGGGAAGGGGTTTTGGAACAGCCTTGCTAATTTTGTTAAGCAGTCAGTGTTTCATCCCATAAGAAATATCATGAACTCCTGGTATTTACTGCTCTCAGTGTCTGCCAGTCCTCACTGCAGTCATCAGTACAGAACAATTATGTTTGCAATGCCTTACTTGTCAGGGATGAAGTCAGATCTTTTCCTGGTTTACTGAATGATAAGTCTCTGATGACAAGTTTTTTTCCCTGTCTGTCTCCAGTTGGGCGTATGGAGAGAAATCTCTTCTCTTTATTCCCTGGTGGCACTTCAAGTCTAAACTATCTTTAGAAAATGTGTTTTGGTTTAGTCATCTGCTTACAGAGACCCGTTTGCTTGACTTTACTGGATGGAATTTGAGAAATGGCAATCCAAGTAAACTCGTGACTTGCTTCTTGGAGGCCTCTACCAAAAGGGCAGAGGGAACAAAAGGGACACCAGCTTCCTCACGTTTACATGCTCTACAAAGTGTTGGCTTTGATCTAAAAAGCTCTTAGATGTTGCCAACCAGGATTTCAGAGAGGTGTCCATTCATCCTGTGAACTGAGGCAGCTCAGCATAGTAGACTCTAATCACCTGTGGTGTTAGTCCAGCCCTCATTTCCCTAGGTGCTCTGGAACAGACCCAGTTTGTTGCTTCTAGGCTGAGCCAGTGCAGTCAGTCTTAAATCCATGCTGCTGACATGAAGGGTAGTCTTTTCCCTGTTGTTACCTCTGCTGACCCATTCCTGTCCTCCTTCTACTATTCAAATTGTGACTGGGAAATTGTGTAACTATTAAAACAACTCTCATCTGAAAACTGAGCCTAACAATTCATAGTGTGCCCATATAGGAGGAGGTGGGGCTGCTTTTTTGGATGGTAATATTGCCTGGGGTTAGAATCACAGAATCATATAAGTTGTAAGGGACCTCGGGATGTCCTACAGTATCAACCCCTGAGTAGTGCCACTTATAATCAGCTGCCACTTTGACTTTGAATCCTTGGCAGCTACCCTTTGAGCACAAAAAACACAGTCAGCTTTTCATTTACCTTGTAAACCACCCATCTAGGCCATATTTCCCTAATTTGGCTACAAAGATACCATGGCAGACCTTGTCACAAACTTGGCTAATGTTGAGGTAAATGATAAGGTTAAGTCAGCCACAGAACTGCACCTTTAAGCTGTGGCTTAACAATGCTTGAAGTTCATATAAACTAGCACTGGCCCTGAAAGTTGTTGTTCCTCCTCCCGCTACCACCTGGCCAGCATAAATCCATGTGGTGAGAATCAAATCAGTGAAACTGCTCTGCCTGGCAATGAATAAAAGGCTAAATCTCTACCACACTATTTCCTGGTTTGATACCTTGTGAAACTGCAGAAATGCTCATGCTAGAAGAAAAGATGGAAAGGCACAGAGCAGAGAATAGAGGGGCTAAGAACTTAATGGAGGTGAAACTGCTTCTATGCAGTTTCTAATACATGGCAATATTAGAGCAAACTGAATTAAAGTGTCTGTCCTGTTGTAGAGTTAAGTACTGTGTCAGGGCCACAATTTTCAGCCAGTTACTTATTGTTTGCTCTGAATAATAATGATAGCTTTGTTACACATTTATATTTCTAAATTGTGTGCCCTAGTTTACTAATAGGAGACATGAAATTAATCAAAGGCATAAGAAAATCAAATAACCTCAGTGACACTGTTGCAGTCGGTTACTCTCATCTTGCACCAGTAGTAGTGACCAAAGAGCCAAAAACAATGCATGGGCTGAAAGTCTTTTTAGGCAATCTGCAAAGTGGCTTTTTATGTTGGACATCACAAATCGACTCCTTGCCAACTTTGCAGCAGCTACCGGGTCTTTTCCACCTGGCAGAGGCCAGCATGCATACGGGGTACTTCGGATACATTTTCAGTTGTTGGTCAGCGAAAGCCTGCATGAGGCGAGTGCAGGTGAGCTCCCACAAGAGACTGCCTGTAGTACCCTCTGCTTGGGGTATTTAGTCTCCAGTTCTCCTCCAGCCCTTTGTATGGCAGTTAAAACAAACAAGGGCATGACTTGACTCAGACTATCTTCTCTTTCAAGGACAGTGAGACAGACAACACACAGTTTAATATATAGATCTTGACTTATGGACAGCTGAGAAGAAATGGGGATAGAGAGATCCCCTTTTGACCTGGGGTAAAGGGATCCAGAAGCCCAGAAGAGCAGAGGAAATTCTACTCACCATGGTGCTAATGGCTTCTCCCATTCTCCCTCCCTTGAAGAGAGCCCCAAAAGAATGAGTTTAACATTTCCCTTCCCAGACTTCTCACACAGCTTGAGCTCTTACCCAGTGAAGAGCTCTCTAAAGACAGACCTCCAGACATTCTGGGCCTTCACCTCACTCTTAGCATTACAACCACCTCAACTTTCTCAGCTGTCCTGGGTACCATACCTGCAGGCAAAGCAATGGGGCACCATGAGGGCTGGCTGCTCCCTCAGGGCCAGGAATCCACGAGCTGTGGGCAATCCCTGGCACCAGCTGTGCCCTCACCTATGGTTTCCATCCATCAGGGGCTGACCACAGCAGGCAGAGACAGGGACTGCTAATGGGGGTCCATCAACAGTCCCAGGTGGGGCATGCAATAAACCAGGGCTAGGATCCAGCCAGAAGGTCCAGTCAGGAGATGGAGACGGGGCAGGAGATAAGCATCCCTCCAAGGGGTCTGTCCCAGACAGCAGATGCCTATCTACCTAATACAAGTGCTGAGTCCCATATGGGAGGCCGGGCTGGAGATGGGGACAAGAAATAGGGATCCCTCGGGTGGCTGGTCAAGGCCAGATAGGCCTGTGGGGGCCCTCAGACCCCTCCCCAACACACAGGGAAAAAGAGCCTTAGAATAAACCTCACAGTCAGGGCAGGTAAAGGACATGCTGGAATGTGGAAATAGCTCAGAGCTGTAATGAAAGCAGCATCAGTGGAACTGTAATTGTTCAAGAAGCAATTAAATATATCCCTAATGAGAATATTATATGGAAACAACATCTAATGCACATGGTTTGATGAGGAGATCCAAGGCGATTTTATTAATTGCTCACACTTATCTTCTCAAGGAAGTGGAGCTGTTATTAGAAAGCAGCAAGAGCCAGGCTGCTCCCTAAGGAGAATTGAGCTGTGAGCAGCAGGGACTGTCCATGGGGTCAGTAGAGTATGGCCCCACAGCCAGGGCTCATACTATGACCCCAGCCAAGCCAGAAGCAGAGCTGCTGGGGGGGCACTGGGGAAGCCCCAGCCATTGGGCATCTTCCTGGGGATGGGGACAGGCTGAGCTCAGCAGGCTTCAGGGACAGGCAGGGGCAGGGCTGTGGGGAGGTGAAGATCAGCACTGCTGCAGCAGGGACTGATGGCCCTGGGGGGGCTAAAGTGGGGCCCTGGGCCATTGGCATGTGGAGAGGTGGTCACAACCAGTCAGTCCTGTTGGTGCCCCCAGGGCCCCAACAGCAGCTTCCCTTCCAGCAATGTACCACCCGCATCTGACAGACCTGGGCTCAGAAGGGCCCTGCGGCACAGTGATTTAACTGCAGTGGAGCACCCATGGGCTACTTCAGGAGACAGAGCCAAAGCAGAGACAGCGAACTGGAAAGGGACAGGATATGAGACTTAGGGTTGAGCGGGGAGGTTCAGGCCACCATTGATAAACCCCAGAAGGGAGTCCAGGCTCCCTTTCATAAGCCCTAGAGGCTGGGTTGGCTAAATAGAAGAACTCTTTTAGGAGCCTGGAGCAGGTAAAGGGTCAGCACTATGGGGAAGATGAGAGCCCAGGGAAAGACTAGTCCCCCAGGAAGGTCTGTACAGGCAAGGACATGCATGGCCAGAAAAGCATGATCCATGTGCTCAGTTCAGGGTTTGGGGAGGCCTGAGATAACTTGTTAGGAAGCAGCAAGAGCAAAGCTGATCCCTAATGGTGGCAATCAGAGCCACAGGGGACCCCCAGGCCAGAGTACACACCAGCCAGAGCACATCCCACAGGTCCTGAGTGAGGAAACAGGACAAATCAAGGGACAGTGGCTAGGTCCAACCAGGAGTCCCAATCACAAGGCAGTATCACACTGATAAGGCAGGTCTGAGGTTAAGCTAGGAAGCCAATTTGTAGGTCAGTGTTACAATCGAGTCCAGGCCAGACAGAGCCATAGCAACAAGGCATGGCCAAAGGCAAGCCAGGAAGTCAATCCATATGGTAAGACCCTACAGCTTAGCACTCACCCAGCATGGCTCAAGCTAGCAGGGAAAGGCTTGGGATGAGTTTTAAATAGAGCTCCTGGGCTCATGGGTGTGAGTGCAGGCTCCAGGTGAGGCTGGTCAGGGCTATTAAGAATAATTAGTGCTCTCAGGGCCCTGACAAATGTATGCATCGAAGTGCAAGTGAAACAAAGAATCATTGGTCATCACATTGTTACCAACTTCATCCTTTATATACTTTAGGTATTAAAGTAGTAAAATCCTGTTTATCCTGTGGTAAAATTATTGTAAATCAGCTGCAAATCATTCTAATATTTATATATTTTTGCCAGACAGAAGAGCCTCAATGAGTGTCATTCTTTGCTAGTCTGAACAAATATAACCTGATTTTTCTGATTTGTACATTCATGTTTGGTTTTGTTCCATGACCTTATTGTCCACAGCAATATCTCTATCTGTAATACAGGATCCAGAAATAAGGGTGAAATACACTCATAGGTTGAAAAAAACATAAAACCATAGGTTTGTCTTGGTATAAATCAAGGTGTCATTTCAAAAAGATATGATATATGTGACATACACCGTCATCTAGACATAAACCTTCCATGTAAATGGTGGTTTAATTGAAATCTCTTTCCACATAACATGGACAAAACAGGAAGAAGGCAAAGCAAGAAAGTAAACATCTACATTTTTCAAATGAGGGTTCCTCCAGGGCAGAGAGAAAACTTCTTAATCTTAAAGATATCATATCATATCTTTTTCAACCTATGTTGAAAAAAAGCTTTCTGTATAGATGTGACACAAGTATGAATCACTCCCACTTAAGGAAGAATGCATTTGGATTCAGCAGACTTCAAGGTTAGAAATTTACTCTAGAGTTTACTTTAGTCCAGAAGAAGAGCTCACTTTCACATCTTACGTGAAAGTAATTATATTTTACCTACCAGTCTGACTCAGCAATAAATGTGTCAGTAATAAAACTGGAATTCAATCAAAGAGCAGCAAACAGGAACAGGTGATCTCATACCCTATGCCTCACCTACAAGACCTAAGATGGGAGACCTGGGAAAGTTTCTTTACTCTCAGGTAAAGCCAAACACACATGATCTGTGTCAGGGAAAGACCTGTATGTGCAGCATCTTTTTCTTCTGCTTTTCCAGAAAGGAAAATTAAGTGCATGGATGGGAAGACAATCATGGCAAACCTTAGCCTGGTCTGAAGCCTGATTGTGGAAGGGAATATGATATAGATTAGCATGCAGATTTAGTGCAGTGGTAGTGACTGGCCCATTTTCTGCACCTACATACTGCTTTCCTTCAAAAATTCCCAAAATATCTTTAATTTATTATTCTTCAGGAAAAAAGGAAAAAAATTCACAGAATATAATGATTACTTTTTGCCAGCTGTATTCTTAGCAAGCTCTTCCCTTTTCAGTGATGCTGTGTGCCTTCTTAAATTGAGTATTGAAAGGCAGTAGAGAACATCCTCTGTGTTATCTGGAAACCAACTGCTGTACTGCCTACAATGCAAACCACTCAGCAGTCTCCTGACCAAATTCTGAAGTTGAGTTTTGAGGGCTTTCTCAAAGAATATTTGTATTCTCAAAGAAAATTAGTAAACACTTTATTCATTAAGAAGAGATTAGATCACATTCCAGTTCAAATGGAGTAACTTCCACTCAACTGAATGTTGCAGGATTGGTGTAGACCAGAGAAGAAAAATACCTTGAATGTTGTTAACAGGACACACACCATCCTTCCTACTCAGATAAAGCTGACTCTTATAGCAAAGTACTTTGGAAACATTCTCCATTTCTTAATTTTATTTCATTGCTATCTCATTATTCTGATGAAGAGAACCTGACTTTTCAATGAAGGAATATCAGCAATAAAAAATTAAGGTTATTTAATAGCTTAATAATGTTGGTTCTAAATTTACCATGGGATTTACATCCCAATGTCTTTCAAAAATATAAGTGCTTAACACACAAATACAGAAATAAGAAAACTCCCCTCCTTTACCTTACATAAAGTGCTCTTTATGTACTCCCATGTCCTAAACATAACGGTTCTATCTGAGCATCACCCAACATTTGAACTGACATAACACTCACAGTCTCTCACTTTTGTTTCTTTTCAGCTTGGAGAAGATTTATAATCTTTCCTGTCTGGGAGGTTTGTGACTAAGAATGGATGAAGATGCACAAGTGAACCTCTGTGACTAGTGTACTGAGGAAAATGAAAACAAAAGGATAGCACAAGATGACACCCCATCATCTCAATGTCAAAAGATTGCATCTTGAGTGACACACAAACTTTGTGGGGTTTTTTAGCCAGAGGGAAGAAAATAAAGCTTGAGTTGTTATAAATGAGCTTTTGAAAATATTGATACCAGACCACAGAGTCAAGGTATGAGCCTGAAGTACAATATGCAACCCACAGCAATCTTTACTTTGAGGAAGAGAGTATATTGCATTTAAAACCTTCATTTCCATATGAGGTTATGAGACTGAATTGAATTTTTGAAAGGTAAACAAGCCAAAACAAATGAGAAAGTGTATTGCTTGGACTTCAGCAAGGGAAAAAATAACATTGGATTGATACCTATTCTTTTAACTTTTCTCAATTTCTTATTTCAATCTTTGACCAAAAAAATTCTTTCTGCACAACTCCTGAGAAGAATTTACCCTATGAAGGAAGAAGGAGGAAGGAGGAGCTTGGCTCTCCCTATAGACCTCCCTTTCACATCAGTGTCAAATGACAAGGGAGAGGCTGAAGCAGAATGCAGCAGCATGCAGCCAGGAATGCGATAGCCAAACCTGCCAAGCATTTCACTGGAACAAGAAAATCTGTAATAGGATCTAGAGGACAATTTACTGGCCAGGAGTTTCTTTGTAGTAGTCCTCCCCATTGTCATTAGGAGAGACTATCCTGCAGGTTGATCATTCATAAACTCTTTAAAAGAGTCTTCATTCATATTTTTTATTATATAAACATCTAATTACCATGAGAAACTTGTTATGCTTTTGCTCCATGGGATTTGAGTTTGAAGTTTTGTAGAGGAACTATGGAAATAATTTAGATCACGTTAGGGTCTTAGAATAAGTTATTCAGTCTTCTTTAACAGTTAGTAGAGGAATGGGAACCTCCAGGAGACATTTCATCTCATATTTGTGTATGTTAAAATAAAAGGAGTAAAATACTTCAGGAAGTTCTTCTTTTTCTTTCTCTTAAGTCTCTCCCTGCTAAGGAAAAGTTTAAGTGGCTAGTTTGAACTAAACATGTAACATCAGCCTAGGTGCACATCTGCTCTCCAATAGCAGATAGCAAGAGAGGATGGGAATCAGTACACAAATAGACTGATTCCTCCTCCTCTGCCTACAGCGTGATCCCTTCCTGTCAGTCTCTGGCAGACAGTGGTTTTAAGACTGCCTGAGCCACAGGCAATATCTGGATCATCCTTCCCAGTAAGCTTGGAAACCTATCCTGAATGTTTGGCTAACTCCTTCTCAAACCCATGTTCATACACAGTTCATAAATGATAACCTGTGACAATGAGTTCCACCAGTTAATTACACCTTGTGTTCTTTAAACACAAGACCTGATAACAACAAAAATGAAGCAAAGCAAAGATTTTCTTTCATATTCACCCAAACTGTTCCTAGATTTAAGTTTAAATAGGAATATAATTGGGTTTTAGATATTATGAGGGGTATATAGGGCCTGTAGGGGCAATCTTCTGAATTAAGGTTTCTGTCCCAGATCCTGGTGAACAGCTGGATAATGGTAATGTTTTCAAACACTATGCTCTTTGCTTCAGTTTAGGTGAATCAAGTCCACAAACTTTATGTACTAGAGAAGCTCTCCTTTATTTCTAATGACAGAGTTATTCAAAATGAAAAAAAGAAACAAGAAAAAGAAAAAAGAGAAAAAAACCCCACCCACCCCCAAAAAGTTTTATCACTGCTGTTGCTGTGAATTTTATCACTGCTACTGCCACAAATTTACTGAGTGTGATACACACCTTAGTGACAACTATGAAATCCTTAGAAGGATGGAGATTTGTTACAATGCATTTCTAGCTTCATGATCTTTTGGGACACTTTAATTGTATGTGAATCTCTTTCATGGTTATTACAATTCTTTGAAATCACCAAATAGCATTCTAATTTCATGTTAAAATATTCACATGATGCTGTATAAGTCTACTATCTTTCATTATACATAAATATATATTTTTTGCCTACTAGAACATCAGGAATTCTTGTGATCGTGAATCTTAAAAGTTGGATGGGCTGTAAACAGTTCATTTTCATAAACTTCTTAACAATACAGAAGCACAGGCTCCACTAATATCAAAAAGACATACTCTCCTAGCCCTCATAAATGGTAGTGAAGATGATAGCCAGCAGTTTAGCATAGCTCTACACAAGACCCTGCAATGTCTTTTTCAGTGTAATTTATAACCTCTTTGAATATAATTTTAAGGAGAAAAAGAGAACTACATTAATTTTGGAAGATTAAAAAGTAAAAAGTTTTATGAGATGGATGAAAAAATATATTGGTAGATAATTGGTTAGGCGTAAATTATACAGTCTTAATGTACTTCTTTCCTATTAAAAAAAAATAATAGTATGGTGTCTGCAAGCCTGATCCTAATTCTGGTCTACAGAGTTTGTTCACTTCAGCCAGTTCTATCTGAGCACAGGAACTTAATCTAACATATTTGTCAATTTAAGATATACAGTGTAGTATTAATTAAATCCCCATGTCATTGCTGTAACTTATAAAGAACAAAACTATATAGTAATTCTGCTTTTGAGAAAGAAAAAACTCCACTACTTTCACATTAACAGATACATTCTCCATTATCCCATGTTGATAAAGAGCATGTATATTCAGAAGAGATGCCACTTGTAATTAAGCTGAATAACTTCAAACCATTCAGCTTGTAAGAAAATGTCTTTTTAAAATTGCTGCATCTTCAGTAAAATACTGAAAACTATTGAAATGTCACTGAGAAGTAGATTTTTTTTCTTATATTCTTTTTGTTCAAACTAAGTGTAATCATCTTGTAATAAAGGAAGGTTTTTAATATTAAAAAGTTCAATCATATTATTTATTCTTATTTACAAGTGTTACTGTGAAGAAAAGCCACACAGGTAACAGATATCTAAAAGCCTGTCTTGTACCAGGAGGAATCTGGTGTACAGCATTCTCTGCCATAACTGTGTACCCCAGGATCTTGCACACACAGAGGGGATTTTCAATCCCACAAATATCAAAGCTTGCAAAATGGCCATAGCTGGTGTACAACTAAGACCAGTTTGCCTGAAAACAAAATCAAGCATAGATTATCAGGATGATGTTCTTTCCTAAGATATGCGTGGCATAATTTTATTTCCCCCTGATACTAGCCGAAGAGCTATGTATGCAAGTATGCAGATATGCTGCCAGTGATCAGAATTTAGGCTTCAGTTTTGATTACTGGGACAAATCTGAAGTCACTTATATGCTGTTTTTATATCTCATCATACTCAGTTTGCATCAAAAAGGAAAATTTGGGGCTAAAGCTGAATAAAGCAAGATGAAGTTTCTGCACTGCTATAGCCACTCTGGTCATATCTGCACGTACCAAAGCTTGAGTTCTGCAATGTGGAAGCTGGACCTTTGAGTGATGAATAGTTTGCAACAGTGAAAATAGTATGTTCCACAATACATTGCTGTCAAATGATACAATTATATTATTTAAGTGTCCCTTTACACAAAAAAAGAAGAGATCCTGCAGTAGTATGCTAACAAATCTGCATTCCTGAAAACAATGCCTGTGAACAGTTTAATTATTTTGTTCTTTCTTAAATCTTCTTGCCAAGAATCTTTACTGGATTAAGTATTCAACACCAAGAGATTAAAGATTTATATCCCTGTAGCTACCACTGCACATACCTCCACATAATCACCAGGATTAGCTTTCTAAGGAAGTAGATCAAAGCTTTATTTCCTTGTGGGTATCCGATAATAAAGGCTAAGGATAAACCAAACTCTCATCACTTTTGCGTCTATCCCTCCACTACTAGATCAAGACTAAATAAGGATGTGAATAAAGATAAAGTCAATGTAGAAAGCTGCAGTACTCTACAACAGCTATAATAATAGGAACACAGCAGAGTAATAAAAAGGAACTAAAAGGATGGTGAGTTACATAAAATCTTTAAGGGTACATAAAGGAAGGCAATTAATAAACTGCAGAGCCTTTTGAAAGTAACTGAATAAATATTCACAAGCAATTACTACTTGTGTCCAGATCTGTGGAGCATGTGTCCATGAACTACAAAATCCTATACTTCATTATGCATTGTACTTTGAAAGCAAGATTTTATAAAAACGATCCGTACCTGATAGAGAACAAAGTGCTCATTCTAAGCAAGAGCACCAGGGAGCTCCATTGTTAAATGCACAATAACCACATAATAATTCAAATTGGCACATTGCAAAAAGGCCAGTGCATATTTGATTATTTTCCTGTACAGTTCTGGACAGTCAAGGACCAATAAAAAGACCTGTATTTGTACATAAGATCATTAATTTCTGCAGTGATATATGAAAACAGATACTCTGTCTAAGGCCGAAAAGCAAAGCACTCGGGAGAGACTGCTAAATTTTCTTCCTTCTTCTGCCTGGCTTATCTGAAAACAAGCCCTCAGTGACTTTGTGTTGTTAGAAGAAAGGTAGGACTATTACAAAAAAGTGCATGGTACTTGTTTGTTTTCAAACATTTTAACATAAATAAGGCAGCTGTAGTTTTTACTGCCAGTTAGCTAAGGAAGTTTAGGCATACTCTGCCTTGCTTGTGGCCAATCGTGCACTTGAAACCTACAGGTGTTTGCTGCGCTTCTGCTATCTTTAGTTATCCTGTGGTAAAAACATTCCTTTTTTTCAGCAAAACCACTGAAAGTCAAGGCTTCTCGTGACTTTGACAAATCACTTAGTCACTCTGATCCTCATTTTACCCACAAATACCTACCTCAGAGAAGTGTTGTGGAGCTCAATTAACGGTTACAAAGCATTTGAGGTCCCTGAAGGACGACACTGTAGAAAAGTATTCTAGTACCTTCTTCTGCAAAAAGGATTCATTTGAAATTCAGTATTTTTGGTAAAGTACATAAACTATAACACATTCATGTTGTGCAATTTCTGATTAAAATAATTTGTAAACTACAAACTGAGGACTAGTTTTGTTACTCTGTCATTTAAGTTTCTTTGCATGCATTATCCTTTGTCCTACAAGTTGGTGAACAGTACCAAAACACGTAAATCTTTTTGCAGACTATAACATTCTCGGCTTGTGAACAAATGCATGCACACACACGTGCACGTGCGCGCGCGCGCACACACACACACGCTTCCTCCTATGTGTGTTTAAAGATTTTTTCACAAGCTATGCAATAAAAATATCAAAAATTTTTATTTCATAGGAAGTAATTTCTTCTTATAAAATTGTGTCAAGAGCTCTATAAAATCTGTATCAATGTATATTTAAAATTATGTCCTGCTTTAAAGAATAGGCTAAACTCCTGAATCATTTTTTCCTACATTTGCTAGCATGTTAATCTAAATTTAATTAAAAGATAGTACCACTGAATGAGCAGAAACAACATATTCCTTCACTGGTGCTTTATTAGCACTTTGAATTTTAATATACATGTTTCATTGATAGACTGGGTATAAAGATTGTTATTTGTTTTATACTCTATTCCTTCAGCAAACCAAACCATTTTATTTTGTCTTTGACTCTAAAGACAGTCAATTTTAACATGCTTTTTATCCTCAATTCTGTTTTAGACACAGCTCATTTATTTAATAAACTTGTTCTTATAATTATTACTGTGCTAAATGTGTTTTTCCCTTCCTGTTCCTCTGCCTCAATCCAGATGCTGATGTATAGCTCTTGTATACAGAATTATACAGTAAAAGTGAACTTTTCTGTTTTTCAGACTCGCACCTGGCCCTCCCTGTCACCAAAGGGGCAAGTTAGACGCTCCCAGCACTGTACTGTAGCTTCTCTCCAGTGCCACTTGTGGGGTGCAGGGAGCCTCAGAACAGGACCATGGGGGTGCACAGCATCCAGGAGCATCCCTCTGTTCTCAGTTTTGTGCTGTGCCCTCTTCACGTGGTGTGTGCAAGGAAGCACGGGGCAGCACAGGGCTCCGCATGGGTGCAGAGTGCCCATCCATGAGTGGTGTCTTCAGCACTAGCAGTGCTTTAACCTTCTGTGTAAGGTTTCTATCTTGGTATCTTTGGTTGACTTCAGCACCTGAGGTGTCCTTGGAAGATGCTCAGATGAAGGAGTAAGGCCAGGGAGGATTTCCAGACATTCAGCAGCATACATGTACCAGACATCACACGTCCAGTGTTCCTCTTTTCTGTCTTTGTAGGTTTATTGTCAGGATTATTTTCTAACACATCACCATTTGCATAACTGCACCTAGGGGGGAAAAAAAAAAAAGATAATTTTCAGTTTGAAAAGCATTGCTAGAATATGATATTAAAGAAAGCAGTGAGAAGGTGCCATGTGTCAGGTACTCTGACTGAACGTGGGGACATGCATGCAGCAGCACACAAAACTCAGAAAGAGAATTCAAAGTTACAGTCAGGGCTTCTTTTTAAGCTACTTTTAGATACCTGGATGCCATTTTTGAATGAGCATTTCTTTAACTGCCATCTATGATGCCTAGACATCTTAACTGAATGCTATAAGTTAATTTGGTGTTGGAGGTAGTTAAGGTAAATATCTAAGACTTCTCCAAACTGCATCTTTTCAAACCTATAAAGACAAGCTATAAAAGACACCCAGTTAAAATACTTCAAACTTAATATATCCAGCACATTTAATCTGTTTCTGTTCTGATGAAAAATTGCCCTTCAGAAACATTACTATATAAGAAATTGTTAAGTGCCTTATGCAGTGTTCATTTTTTTCACTTATTTTTGTGAAGGATTAAGCCTTTGTGGTTGGAATTGCTGACACTAGCTTGCATAGGTAGATCATTTTTGTAAATTAAAAGAAAACATTTTTTGTCAAGTAAAATGTTGATACTTTATATGTTTATGTTTATGGTTGAAAGATTGCAATACTTCCAAAATAGCTACTGATACAAAAGTCAAATGTAATTTTTACTTTGTTTCAAGTATAAAAACAATACATTTAGTTCTTACCAGGTAAGAGGTCCATTAAACACCAGGTAGAGTTTACTACCTGATCAAAATAGTATAGCCCAGTAACAACAGTAAAATGACTGTGGGGATGGTAAATTTGTTTTTTGTCTTTGGTGCATTGTTCCAAGGCATGTTATGCATTGCTTTGTTTTTCCAACTTTTGCTTTTATTTGTTTGTACACAGAAATTCACAGCCTAATATTCTAACTATGCTTTTCCTAAATTAATAATGAAAATAATTACCTTAACAAAATGAAAGCCACTTAATTTATTTCTTATGCCCTGGCAAATTTAACAATAGGAAGTATTTTTAGGTTCATGAGATTTTTCTGAACATGAGTGAATGTGAATCAAAAAGATGCAGAAACAAATAACAGGTAGAAGAGCAATTCACGGAAAACTACTACTGAGATCTTAAGCCTGACCTGCTACTACTGACTGTGGCACAGATTTTATCTTACAATTACTCATCAAAAGCTAACAAACTTGTAACAACTAACTTTCTGGGAGTTTATTATAGAAGTTCCTTGGAGTACCAGTGGTATATGATTAGATATGACATGTGAGTGGATTTCTTATCTTCACGAGAACACAAGAATTCATACTAAAATAGCAGTCTGTGATCCACTGGGACCCTGTCATCTAGTGAGGCAAACACAAAGGATGAGCCACTGACATCTGCAGTTAGTCAAAAGTGTTTATTGCTAAATATTATTATCCAGTGATGACTCCAGCGCTCACAAAATCAAGATTAGGCCGTTGTAATTTATTGTATCTAAAATCAGAATGCACCGTTACTGCCAAACCAGATGAAAATTAAACTAATTAACTGACTCAGACTTAAAACACTCCAAAGAGAGTGTATCCTCACAGTTCTTCCTCCTCAGTATTGTTCAGAGTCACTACAGAATCCAGTCTAGATAAAGGTAATCACAGATCTCATTAACTCCATCGCTAAATTAATCTTCACTTGTCCTCAAGAATATAATATACTAGTTTGCTTTTTATAGTCCTGAGACCCTCTTGAAAAGAGGTCCCAGTGTATTCATACCTACCAGCAAGATCAGTTTGCACAGTGCAAACATAACGATGTGAACTTTAACATCTCCTGTGATACAAAAGAAACAGGAAACAGATGTATAAAATACCAAGAAGATTTTCATCTTCATGGAAGAAGAAATGCAGAAAGCACTGCAGTGATTCCACACAGGATTTGTAGAAATTCTCATTTGGAGTAAAATAAGATGGGATAAATTGCTCAATTATTTCCTCTGAGTTTCTCCCCATTCTGTTGCCAACTACTGCCACTTGTCATTCCTATGCTACTTCACAAATTACCAACTGACTTTTGATGCTAAAGAGCATATGAAAAGAGGAGGACATGTTAGCACCATGTGATTATCTAGGTCTACGAACAATGATAAGCTGCACTAGCTATCACCAGCAACAAAGAACTATAGTCTGAAAACAGATCTGCTCTCTGAAATTGATCTTTCCTTTTATCACTGGTGCTCATTTCATGTAAGGTGTACAGATAATCCATTTTTAACATGTAGCACATCAGAAGTTCCTATATTGCTTTCATATGTTCATGACAATAAAACATCAGCTTAGGCAATTTGGGTCTGATATTCAAGGACTTTTGAGCATTTGCAATCTATATTGATTCCAGCTGGAGTCCTAGGTGTTCACCGCTCTTCCTGCAGCTCCATCAGTGCTAGCAACTATGGGAGTCCTAAAGTAGACAAGATATTTGTCTTTTTATCACCAGTGTTTACTATACAGCAATAAATCTATACAGTGAAGTAGAGCAGCTGGCAAGAGGTTTTGCATGCTCGAGCTGAAGTCACCGCTACCAAGAGTGGAGCTGCGCTCATGTTAGTGTAACGGTGGGAAATTCTGCTAAAAGGCTCGTTGTAGACACACTTCACTGTACTGCACCTCTGCTCAATAGATCATTCATGAGCACCCAGCCCCCCCTCCAGAGAGTGAGTAGAGTCGGGTCATGAGCAGGAAAGGATGGAGACAAGGCTGAGTTTCTTACTTAC
This sequence comes from Scopus umbretta, assembly GCA_013400535.1. Lineage (NCBI taxonomy): Eukaryota > Metazoa > Chordata > Aves > Pelecaniformes > Scopidae > Scopus > Scopus umbretta. The sequence continues at coordinate 33,744 of VZTL01038727.1, forward strand.
AGCTCCGGCTCGGAGCTGGTTTATTGTTGTCATGGTTACAGGCTCCACATGCCTCCAGTCCCTGCTTTATGAAAAGAATGATGCAGTGTCTAGCCTTACAGCTGAATATATAAACCAAATTAGTCTACCATGCCTCTACCTGTTTTGTGGCTCACAATGAAAGAAGTAATATATCATGCAATCAGTCTTGTTGCAGTCATATTCTGTAAACACTAAGTCATTACACCCAGATTTTTTTATTTGCTCTTTAGAGTCCCTTCTCAGTATAATAAACTGCAGATTTCAATAAGAAAGCTAATTCATAGGAGTCCTCTGTGACTTCTCAGAATTTCTGTAACATATAAACTAAAAAGTGCATTTCAAATCCCTTCTCACACTCCATTTTTGCATAATCCCACTCACTAAACAAGAAGCAGAAAGACAAGATGAATGTCTTTTCCAGAGCTGCAGTGCCAGAATCAAACTATTCCTAATACAAGCAAAGAAGAGTTACATAGTCCTGCAGGGAACCATTAACTTTTCCTGAACAGAGTAAGCGCCTCATATGGTCTCATCTCTACTATGAGATTAAATAAACCTTTAATGGCACTGGGGTGAAGCAGTGAGGGAAGACACGTCCTGTGATAGCGCTGTTGTCAGTGTCCTTTAGAAGAGGGGGAAGGAAAGAAAGCTTTGAAAGTGTGGTCTTAGTTGAAAGATAAATGTATAAGAGGGGGTAAATGGGTATCAGAATAAAAAAGTGGAGATCTCAGCACATGATGGCATAGCCTGCATATCAAGGGTTTGGAAGAGAAGGTGGTAACAGGAAAAATAACTAGCATGAAGGGTAGAGAAGGTGTAAATTGGCTTTAATTTCCACCTCCTTACACATTCTTCTTTTTTTTCCCAGCTTGTAAATTCCACCAGTTTTGATTCTCTATAGGCTCATTTAGACTATGCATGTCAGTAAGTGGAGGTGTGTGGTCGCATAGTTCACCATCATTCTACACTCTATCTCCATGTTTAGCAAAATGAGCCTTATCCTCACTTACCTCCAAAATCCATTAAAGCACTTTGGCAGTGTGGGCTGTAAATGACATTTATAGCCAAGGAAGTGTAAAGGGATCTCAGCACAGATAAAGAACAGAAGAAAATGTTATGTTTTTACAGATCTGAAGTATTTCTTAAAAAATAAATAAAGACAGCTTTATTATCTATCAGGGAAGGAACAATGTAACTAAGCATAAATTGAACGTAGTCCCCCAAATTAAATTCACCTTGGCTACAGCAAATTGAATGTTTTGACTCATCAATATATCGCCAGTATTTCATGCTACACAAAGTCTCCCATGCTGATAGTTTCTATTTCTTACTGCTGTGCAGAGAATTGAAAAGAAAGAAGTGTGTTCAAAATAATATACCTGTGTGTTGTAGAATAGTACTCAGTTTCATCAAGACTGCTACATACTCTGCAATTTCTCACTTGAAGGGTTTTAATGACTTGGCCATTTCAGAAAACATCAAGACTGAAAAAGTAAAATAAATCCCAAAGAATGTTTTTGCTCTAATTAGGCAACTTTTACAATTTAAAAAAAAAGAAAAGTTTTTTGCATTCTACATTTCTACTACCTGGCTCTAAAGTGATATGAAAGAAAAAATGGATTTGTTTTTTTGTTCACTTTTTGAGATGTTTTGGTTACAAAAATTGTTCAAAATAAAATACTCACTCAAGGAAGCACATTTAACTAATACCCTATGTGCAGCTGCAGCATATTTGCTTCTTTAAAAGAGATGCCTACAGTGCTGAAAGAAATTATAAACCCAATGGGAAAATATCCTGTTATTACCATGAGTTACATATATATATGTGTGTTTGAATACGTATGAATATTCTGTGTATGGAATATAGATACCGACACCTTTTGCAGCAATAAAATGAAATAAAATAAATTTTATTTCTATATTTATTGAGTGCACAATTTCATGTTTTTGCTTAGAGAGACACATTCGGTTCATAGGTTCTTAACCAGTGTTTTGTGTGTCATATAGGTGGGAACTATACAGTACTTTCTGTGCAGCCCTTAGCAGACAAAAAATACTGTGTATATTTTAATCAGTGCTTTTACTTTTTATTTAAATGACATGAAACTTTACTAAGACACTTTTAATTATTTCAAACTCTCCAGTCTTATTTATACAAAACATATGGTAATGGGGAAAGCGTTTAATAAATATGAGCAAATGCAACCTACTGCACAAACTCCTATCTAGTAGGGGGTATGAATCCTGATATTTTGGCCTTGGAGCAGGAAGTGGTTTAGACTCCGAAACAGGTAGTGAGCTTCTTGTTAAAGTCTGTCTTCTTTTGTATATGTTTTATTATTTTTTAAAGTTGTGTTACGGTTTTTTCATGCTACAGATGAAATTATAGTAACAAATTTAGTAATACACATTGGCTGGCTAAATTTAATATAAATAGGAGATTATAAAACTAAGTAACCAATGAAGGAAACAGATTGTATAAATATTACATTTTAGGGTTACAGAGTACAAATATTTTATAATGCATGTGTTGTATGGGACAACATAATGTGAAAGCAGGATGGCTATTAAGGTGCTGACAGATTTAATCTGTCCCCTAAAGAATAAGAAAAACAAGTTATTTGAAACTCTATTACCTACATTTTCAGAGCTTTCACATGCAGTGTATTACATTTTTTTCTTCCTTTTACCAAAATAATTTTGGTACAGCATAAATACAGAAAGGAGAGGCATTTCTAAAAGAAACTGTACATATAACTGTTAATGGCTTTCCTAGTCTGGAAGTTTTGAGACCAGTTAAGAGCTTTAGATCATGTATTCCAACCTCCTGTATTCACAGTCTTCCACTCACAACCCGTTTCACCCAGATAGCTTATACTAAGGCAAAAAAGTGACTTGAACAAAAACATTTCAACTTTTCAGACCTGAAACAACTGTTCTCCCTCAGCAGCAACCAGGAAAGACCCAGGTTTCACCAGAGTCTGAGGTTTCGGAGCAGTGAGAAGCTCATTAAGTAAGAGATGTTCCAATGATCTGAGCAAGATGAATCATATCCCATGCCACAAAGGAAAGAAAAATCACAGTAAACAACCTCTCCTCCTCAATAACAAACACAGAACAGTGAAACAGCAATAACAAAAACCCATAGGCCGATCTGGTCTGCAAGCAAAGAATGTATTTTTTATCTGAGACCGTACAACTAGTTTGAGCTCTGGCATATGGATGGATACCAACCCTGGCCAGCCAACTAAGGTTTCTTGTACCTTCTCTGAATTTTAATCTGACCTATTTTGTACAAACCATCCATTTACTGCAGCTTCAAACTAGCATCTGGCCAAACAAAGAAACTCAGAAGTACATCTGTCACTTGTAAAGGGAGTTAAAAATGATTAATTGCCTCTAGCATATAACTGCTTGAAACTCTCAAGCATGCTGTGTTTGATCACAGTCATTGCCATGTGTTTCTGAGGGCAATGCAAAATGTATGTTCTCTTTTGACTCATTGAAGAATGGAAAGCAGAGGGAAGTTCCCTGAAATGCAGAATTAGATGTCAAGGCCAAAAGGACCATTATGAACCACATCATTCCTCTGTCCTCTCTGATTTTCCCACTCATAGATTTACTTCCAGGAGTTTGACTTCTTGTCCTTAAGAAAGCACTGCAATCTTTTTCTAACAATTCCAAGTGATCTTGCATCTGCTGCCTTTCTGCTGTAAGCTATTTCCACATTTAACTACAAAAGCACCTTCTTTTAACATTCAATTTACCTGATCTGACCCTCACTTGCTAGGCCTTACAACATTTTTCTTCTCACTCAGTATCAAAGGTTTCCTCAGTATCTCCTGAACACAGGGACTGTCTTCTATGAACGAAGAAGTTCACAGAAACTGACCTCCTTTTAACTTACATTATAAGCTTTATATTCTCATGTTCATCTTCAGGACTGTTTGAAATTTTTAATATATCTGCATTCTTTTCAAGTATAGATGATAGTGTCGATGTGCTAATCTAGTATAGCAGTTCTATATATAGAAGTAATATTGCTTGTCTCCTTCTACCTAGTATGTTGGTTGTCTCTTAAAATAAGCAAGATTCACATAGATCCTTTTTGCCATAGTTTTTCATTTGTAATTCACTCATACTGAGAGGCAGTATTTGCTCTGAACTCTCAATTCTTATGTGCTTCAATACTTTCAAAGATAGGGTTTCCTGTTCTCTTATGCTCCTCTTCATTCTTTGGTTCACAGCTACAAGCTTGCATTTGGATACTGAGAAAAGCTTTTGGCTGAAGGACACCCATTTAAATTATACTTAATTCTCTGCAATAGTACCTTGTTCTCCCTCCTCATTATTTCTCCTCCCCCAAACTCTTTTGTACCTACAAAGTTTACCAGGAAAAATATTATTATGTTCTTGATAACAAAAAAAAGTGCTGCATGGCCTTTACAGCAAAAGCTGATCCCTGCAAGACCTACCATTGATCTCATTCAGTGAAATGCTTTTGTGGTAACCAGAGTTTGGATCTAATTGACTCCTTATTCTGCCTAAAGTCATTCTAAAATCAATATCTCAGCCATTTTGCAATGGCTTCTGTCTTCAAAATTAACCTTGGGATTTAAATGGGAAAAATACCCTGGCTATTTATAATCTGAATCCAAACGTGTATCAGCACGCATAGTCTGGAGTGATCTATAATTTCTGGTTCTGAATCATATTTGTATAAATCCGGCATAACTTCACAGGCATCAGCAACAGGTATGAGAGCGGAATTTGGCACAAAGTATGTACACAGGCCTAATCGTAACAATAAAACTTTGGGTGGAATCCAATTCACCTAAATTAGATGTCTAAACTTAGGTGCTGCTTCACTGAAAGAGTAGCTGTCTACTATGGGTGAGTGTGTGTGATAAGGGGTGGTAAAATGACATAGTCCAACTAATTACCTAAGCTACCCATAAAGTCAGCAGACATATTTCTGAAAACATACAGAGGGAAATCCAGGCAAACTAATTTAGGCCTGTCCAGATAGCAATCCAGCCTGCTTAAGTGATACATTTCAATTTTCCAAGGAAAGCAGAAGGAAGAAATAGGGAAAAATAGGCAGGGAACCCTATTTGGAGTCTAGTCTTCAGAAACTAAATGCCTGCTGCAGATAGCATGGTAGAGGCACTATCCAGCCACTGCATAATGTGTGCTCAAAACATGCCACTCGTGGAAATGGGAGGTGGCAGTTCTTTTCAGACTGTATATGCAGGATCTTGGACACATGTCAAGGAGACAATCAGGCCATGGGATGCTCCTAGTTGGTGCAACTTTCATAGATTCATAGAATCATAGAATATCCTGAGTTGGAAGGGACCCAAGGGGATCATCAAGTCCAGCTCCTGAGTCCACACAGGGCAATCTGAAAGTTAAGCCATAACCATCTAAGAGTGTTGTCCAAATGCTTCTTGAACACTGACAGGCTTGGGGCATGACCATTTCCCTGGGAAGCTTGTTACAGTGCTTGATCACCCTCTCAGTGAGGAAACAAGTGAACTTGGAGTGAACCAAGAAGTAACTAAGACTGTGAGAATCAGAGGGTGAGCCTCAGTCATGAAACTCACCTTGGGTTCCTTCCCCATTTCCTTCTGTTACATGAGAATGGGTAGATATAGCTACAATCTAACTATCCATTTGGCTAGGACTAATAGTAATCCCGCAGGGTGTGAGTTAAAAACCCAAGAATCTACACAGAGCCTAGAGCTTATCTTCTCTGTGAGTGTGCTGATCTATGCAGCATTTGCAGTACTTACTGCTACTAATTGAATTAGGCAGTGGTGGACAGTAAATGGACTAGATGTCTATCTGGACCTTAGTAGGGTTGGTTCCCTACTACCTTAAGGAGATTGTAAATTCAATACATTTTAGCTCTGAAATCACATTTGACTCAAAACCAAGAGAATGTCCTACACTACTTTATAAATACTCCACTCCTCCACAGACATGGCACAGATTATGCTAGTGCCATGAGCATACTACCATCTAAGCCGTTCCTGGTAATTAGATTATGCATAGCTATAACTTGCTAGCCTACAGTAGCTTGCACTTACCTACACTTGGTATAACTATCACCCTAAATTTTTCAATGCTCAAGCTCACATCCTTAGTAACTTTAAAATAATGTTGTTCTTTTATAACTGTGTAGATAAACCAAATATTATAGCTAAAACCTGTGAGAAGAAAATTCTGTTGAGTTCTCTAGAGTTTAAGATATAAGCATGAAGGTGCTTTGGTACCACAGCAAATGCGAAATTAATAAAACGTTGTGTTATAAGAAAAATAAGAAACATTTAGAGCTATTAAATCACGCACTTTTTTTTTCTGCATAAAGTGGATCAACACAGAGAAGGTAAATGCAAGGATTTTGTGATCAATACACAAAAAACTGTGTGGGGTTCAGAGGCCAGAAACTTGCACTTTCTCCAGTATAGTCTAGTCTTCATGTGGACTTGGTATTAGACAGCACAGAACTATATAAACAAGTACTTAAGTCTTGAGATTCAGAAATAGAAAGGGAACTGTAATGAGGGAAAGGCAGGTAAAACCATGAAGTTTAGTCAGAATCCCAATGCCACATTTTGTTTGAATTTCATGGTAAACATCTCAATAAATATCTCAAATATTCTGAATACACATTCATGGATCCTGAAGATCCTCACACTTTTTGACAGGGTATTTTTCAAAAATCACCATCTGGATTTGCCATTTTAAGATCCTCTCTGTGGTAGTAGAGAAAATTATTGTAAAATTATGCTAAAATTTATTTCATATGCTGCCCATGCTCTTTGGTTTTGCTTATTAGAGAAATGTTTATGTATGTTTCATCCTTTCAAAAAGGGAATGTGAAGATTTGATAAGTGTGCCTTGAACCCAACCGTCTCCTGGTAGAACGAAATATGTTGCTTAGGTTTCCTGGGAATATACCACAGGAACAGATGAAGATAATGTGGTTGCGTATTATGTGATAATGATTATTCTGACTGATGTATTCACCCCAAGGTATACTTGAGCATCTGTTGTTTATTTAGGCAGGACTCACCATCCTTATTTTTAAGATATTTAAGTGGGTGAACATATTTCTCCTTAAAGACTATCAAATGCAAAAAAACTAACAAGAGGCACATGGGATTATGTACCAGTGATGACATGAAATGTGAATCCAGGTGGGAGATGTACTTGAGTTCTAACACTGTTCGTTGCCTTAGGAACTCAGGGTCTATATTTGAGGAAGAAATTAGTTTGGCTTGTGTTGACTTTACAAAGCAATGAAGCCACATTAAAAGCAAGTGTTGTAAAGGCTTACTCAGTCCTGTACATCTTTAACAATAAGGTTGATAAATCACTAGTAAAATAAAAAATAATAAAAAAGTAGAGTATGGGGCGGTATCCTCTGTGTCATATGAAGCCTTACAATCAGATTTTGATGAATTTCTAAGATACTGTACCTTGACAAGAAAATACACGCTATATGAAGTAAATTACATGGTGAAAGTTTCTGTTCTGTGTTATACAGAAACTCAGACTAAGTGACATAATGGTCCTTTTTTTATCTGAAAGTATAGGATGTCTGAATCATTTAGAAGGGCTTTCATAGGAAGAAGGGCGTCTACAGGTATGT